>CM029272.1:17319166-17342379 GCA_016920895.1 Vaccinium myrtillus | reverse complement strand
ATTGCCAAAAAAAAATGCCTGGCAAAAATAAAGGCCTGGCAAAATGACCAAATGGAAAGCTTTCACAGGAACAAAGCCACATTACAAGAAACAGAAGCCGAAATGGCTTAAATTCTAACACGCCTAATGGCATCCAGATTACCCATTAAATCTTCCACTGAGTAAATCCTCAGGTCGTTAACCCTTAATCCCGATGTCGGGTGTTACGTTACGGGCGACGACAATTTTCTCATCTAGGCTTTTTTCCGTTCGAACATCTCAACGAATTCTTAGCTTAGTTGGTAGAGCAGGCAATGAGCACTTCATTTGGCGGGAGTTCAAAACCCTAGTGACGTTGGAAACACCTTGCACATTATGGCTTCATCCGAGGTGTAGAGGTTGATAATCTGTCTATAGTAGATAAGGTGGTGATACGCGTCCGTGATGGCATCGTAACGATTGAACTTCGGGAGCGTGAATCCAGCTGGCAATGTAGCCGAGGAAATTTCCTTCGAGAAGGGAGACTTGGCCAGCTCCTTCAGTCGCTTATCCACTCTCGGAAGAGGAGGTAGAGGCGGTACTGCAAATTCGTCGCTGGTCCGGGAACGCTTCTCGGTGTAAGAGTGGTGATGCTCATCATGGCGACGCTTGTTGTGGCACGCCGCTTTATCGTCTCCATGATGAGACCGTTCTCGGTGCTCTTTTTCCTTCCTCTTCCCCCTAGTGTCGTCATGGTGGGTTTTTTCCTCATGTCGGTAGGCGTGATGTCCTTCCGTACCTCCGTCTCGGACGACTGTTAAATTGGGCTCTAGAGGAGAGGTCTTCTTCAGATGCTCCACCTGAGCTCGGAGATCGGCAGAGTTTGTTTAGCGAGGAGGCGTCTTATGACGTTGCTGGCCCGAGGAGCCCTCGGTTAGGGCAGCCACTTTTGGATCCTTTCGCAGATAGATCGGTTTGTACTGCCCATCTTCGAAATAGTAAACTGTCTTATGAGTTGCTGACAACTGAGAGTACGGTGAACGAGCACTGGATTCAGAGACTTGCGAAGATCGGTGTTGTGAAGAGTCGCCTCGGTGACCCCTTGAAAGGTGCTCGGTAGACGGGTTCCCGTGCCAAAGCACGAGAGCCTTGCTTTGAGCCCTCTCATTGTTAGGATCACCGATTCGATCGTTAGCCGAGCGTCTCTGCCCGAATATGCCTTCTCGAGACGTTGCGGTAGTCTCCGCGACTGTCTTCCTCTTAACCGTCTCGGTTAGCTTGGAAAGCTGAGCCCTCATTGCTGCCATCTCGGCGTCTCGCTCTTCCAGGTGGTAAATGAGTTGCTGGATGGTGAGTTGCTGTGAGTCTGGGCTCGGAGTGAGTTGTTGTGAGTCTGGGCTAGGAGTGAGTCCGATGTGACCCGGCAGGATGGAGACAGAGACGTGAGGGGTCCCTTTGGGATCTCTGGAGGAAGATGGGTGGAGTGGGTCGTTGGGGTTTGGTGGTTAAGTTGGCTCGCCACCCATTGCGGGTCAAGAGAATCGAGGAAGAAAAGAGAGGAAAAAGGTTGGATCTGGGGAGGAGCACTGGAGGTTGTGGGTGTTTTCCCCAGCGGAGTCGCCAATTGTGGTGTCCTCAAAAATCCAGTAACGCCTCTTGAATGATTCCTGACCTGAATGTGCGGCGAGTGGGTGGTGAGTGATCCTTCACGAGCCCCTGCACACGTAGCGCACGTCGTTAGCACCCAACCTGGCCGGAATGTGGCCAGGGAAGGCACTCTGACGATCTAGTAAGAGACCGGAGAAGAAAGATGTATTGAGAGTGTTTTTGTAGAGAGAGAAAATGTTGTGTCCCCCCACTAGGGCGTTATTGCTTCGTATTTATAGGCTCCCCAAGTACAGAGGTACTTCGGTCATTCTGGCTCGGATGACGTAACCGAGGGTCACGAGCTAGATCTGTAATCATTGCATGCACGCGTCCTCCAATCAGAATTAGGCACGTAGCGTAACCGCTTCGGGTACCGTCATGCTGACATAGGGACAGCTGCCACATGCACATGTGCCTTCTCAAGTTTGTTATGAGCGTTAACCGCCTCGGGTGACGTCTCAGAGGACGTCACCGATATCTCGGATCATCCTTCCGAGCCATCTCGGGTACGACCCGTCTCGGATGACTCATCCGGTTCACGGTTTGTCTTGGCCGAGATGTCGGCACGTCTCGGACGGGCTTGATGTCTTGGCCGAGATGTCGCCCATCTTGTTTTATTTCACAGCTGGGCTTGATGTCTAGCTTGTGCCCTGTCCCCTCCGGGCTCTATCACCGAGCCCCAATAACTCTGCTAGATTTCGGCCCACTACACAATCCATATTTTTTTGAAATCCCGATGTGGGATTTTTTTTTTAATCAGAAAAGAAGATATTATAAAACTCGATAAGGGTACATCGAGATAAGAGAGAGAGAAGAAGAAGAAGAAGAAGAAGAAGAAGAAGAAAAGAAAAGGGAATCAATGATAGGTTTGGTGGGAATGACAACAATATAATAAACAACCATTAAATGTGTGTAGCATATACTGCTATTGTATGATCCATATTGTGCCACCTCATTGGCAATCGTAACATTTTTTTTTAATGTTCTGTAACTTTTTAGCGATATGATTCATAACGTTTGGTGTGTCTCATAACTTTTATACAAAAAAATCGTAATTTTTATTAATAAGAGCTAATTAATTTATAATTTTTATAGTGGTGCATATGATACACATCTAAATAGGGTGTGTAGTGTAGCCTTTCCCTTGATTGATAAGCCAAAAATAAAAAATAAAGGCCTGGCAAAATGACCAAATGGAAAGCTTCAACAGGAACAGAACCACAAAACAAGAAACAGAAGCCGAAGGGGCTTAACTTCTAACATGCCTAATGGCATCCAGATTACCCATTAAATCTTCCACTGAGTAAATCCTCAGGTCGTTAACCCTTAATCCCGATGTCGGGTGTTACAGGGGCGACGACAATTTTCTCATCTAGGCTTTTTTTCATTCGAACATCTCAACGAATTCTTAGCTTAGTTGGTAGAGCAGGCAATGAGCACTTCATTTGGCGGGAGTTCAAAACCCTACTCCCCCTTTCTATTAGGATAGTATAGAATATGATTCTCTTGAATAATAATAAAAAAAAAAACTACGGAGTAATTGTCAAGAACCTATATGTCATTATTCACTAATAGAGATATCGGTATCCGATTGAGATAAAAAAAAAAAAAAAAACGTCCACAATCAAAAGGTGCATATCGGATGAAATGCTTCTTTTTTTTTTTCTTTTTATAATTAAAATTCTCTTGTAATATTTTATATGTTATCAATAAACTACTATTACTTTTTTTGGTAATAAAAGAAGAAGCGCATATAGAAATAATGGAGTGTCCCATGGCAAGTTTCTAATACTGCATTTGCCCCACACACATAAGATTATTCTGCTTTTACAGATGAAGCATAGAGTGCAGTGCAGATGATTTCATACAAGCAATTATTTACTTATAATTTCCTCACACTGACACAGAATTTAATTGTTTATGGTTTCTAAGAGGTCCAGCTTGAACATATTACACAATACACATATTCCTCTTTTTTTTATGTTTTTCTTTTTCATACTCAAATGACGTACAAAATTACGCCGAATTAAAACTTGGATGAGAGGAATCATGTTGCCTACCACGACACAGTTCTTGTATTATTAATCACGGTAACCATCCTGGCATGTAGTTATTGACACTGGGACCTGCTGCTGTTATTGGATAATTTTGATATCTGAAATCCAATCAAAAAATAACTTAGGATAAAAAAAACTAATACATGTGAAACTCAAACTTTTTGTTTTTCCCTTGTAATTTTAAAATACGTGGATGATAAATTTCTAAACTTGTTACTCGATCATGATAAGAATTTTTAACAAACTAATTTGGTATTCAAGCCTCTTTTACTTAAAGAAACAATTTAAATCTGCTGAACCTTTTCAAATGGACTCTCAATCTACTTTGCATAATTAAAAATACTTTGAGGGAAAAAAATACTCTCATAATCATTTGAGGGCATAGGTTCCCAATGTCGATAACTATTATTCGGTGAAGTATTGATTAGTGGGCTATGGATGGGTTAAAAAGGTTGTAGGGTTTTTTTCACTAAAAAATAGAAGAGCAGCTGTAATGAGGACAAAAATAAAACAAAAGAAGAAGACCAGTGGTTAGTAGGGTGAGGATATTCTCGAAAACAAGTACTCAGCAGCGAAGATCTTTTAACTTCTTTTTTAACACTTAGACCCCCTTAGTTTTTCATAATAGTAACAAAATAGGGGCCAAATTATATCATATTTGAGCTCTTTTACTTGGGTTTATTTTAAATTTGGCCTTAAAATCATTAAACAAATTAACTTTAATTTTTATGTAGGTCTAATTACTATATAGACCTATATAATTAGGGGCCCTCAAAATTAGTAAAAATTTGGGGGCTTAAAGCGGTGGCTTTATGAGCTTCAGCCCAAAGCCAGCTCTGAATCTGCTAGATAATGGCTAATAAAAATTGTGCAAAGAAAAAAAGAACAAGTGCGTGCCTCGTTTCATTAATAGTTTAATAAAATCCTTTTTTCCGGGAAAAAAAAAATAGAAAGAGAACCGTGCAAAGAATTTTCAGGCGAACATTGAAGTGTGTGTTTTTTTTTTTTTTAGGTTTCAGTTTCAGATGGACTTACCCAATTTGTAATGTGGGTTCACACTCCAAAGGATGAAAGAAACCAGCCCCCTGTGGTTGAGCTGGTTGTCGGCCGTAAACCACATCATGTTCACCTGGGTTCCATTGGAGTGAGTTTACTTGCAATTGGTCCCCTTCAAATAGCTGAAATTGATGCAACAAAAAAATAAATAAATAAATAAAAAAGGCTCAGACTCATGGTTTTTACTTTTCTTCTTGATCGTGGAATAAAAAACAGTAGGAATAGAAGATAAAATTATTATCAATCATTACATTAAAAAAAAATTAAGGAATGGACGAGAGAGCTTCGGAAAGAAAGCATAATGCTAGTGGAAGAATCTCACTTACTCTTTAGCCTCTTGATTTTCAATAAAAAACAACTGAACAAACAAAAGATGTAGCTTACAAAAACGTACCAATCACCCAAACAAAAGGTTGAACCACAATCTAAAACCATCCCAATAAATCATGCGTGCGTTGGCATAATATAATTATGCTCATGATTTATACCCCCTCCGTTTCAAAATAAGTGCATGTCCCGCGTATAAATCTAGACCTTTTAAAAGACGCATTTAAAAAAAAAAAAGAATCAATTTTTTTTTCTTTCACAAATCATTAATAATAGAAGTCAATGTTTTGTTTTTGAGTTGTGAAATTTTAAATTATTTAACAAAAAAATGCATATTTTTAAAGACCTAGGTTTGCCGTTTGCGCGTGGGACACTTATTTTGGAATGAATGGAATATATAACAAGCCTTCCATTTGTAGTTTCCTAATCAACCACTTCTTTTTCAAGAATGGTACATGTACAACGACATTGTACAACATAGATATACAACGCATCTTTCACCGTCCAAAAGTGTTTTTTCGACAATCCGGATTTTAAATACCCTTTGACCGGTAAGAATTCAAAGATTATTTACAATCCGGACCGTAAATTTGCTGAAATAAACGGTTGAAATTCGCGTTTATACATTTTTGTTGTACAACCCGTGCATCTTTTTCAATGGCAAGAAACTGTGCAATCTATCTTTTTCAATGGCAAGAAACTGTGCAATCTAAAACCATCCCAAGTAACTTTGTGTTTGCTTTCTTAACTCCTTTGGGCATATGATTTGGTTTCCGAAAAAGAGAATTGTTATCTCAGTTTTCCACGTACTGATCATAGTGACAATTGTGAAGCTTGAAGCGCATCAGCTATCAAATAGTGCCTATATATATGGCTAAAAGGGAAGCATCGCTTTCATTTATTAGTTTTGACAGGAAACAAATGGTGGAGAATGTAAATACCCTTTGTTTCAGGCTCTTATTCGCTTCATTAAGTGCATGTTCCTGCAGATATAAGAAATGAAGGTAGTTGATTAAACTTGAAGTGCTTAATTTATTAGTGTTTTATAAAGTCCGTACCTTTCTTTGAAGATCTGTGAGCTGATCAAGCATGTACTGAGTCTGCAGCAAGGAATAGAGGATTTAAAATTGGGAAATTATTTCGTATTCCCGGAGTACATGTTGCATTGTCATATATAGTGCTCCCAAAAACTCTAAAGAACTTGGTTAAAAGGTTTACAAGTTGAAACCAAACCACTAATCGGTTTGACTCGTATGAACACAAGGTCGCCATTAACCAATTGGAGTTAACTCAGTTGGCCAAGACTCTTGCATGTCACTTAGATTAGGAGTTCAAATCTCCCCATCTCCTATGCATGCGGGTGTAACGGGTGTTATTCCCCTTGTATTTTTTTTTTGTATGGCAAAAAAGATTTTTATTAATCAAATGTAAAGATACAACTCATACAAGAGATTAAAGGGATAAGTAAGAACGGCATCACAACAAGAGTGTCACCTCCCAACGAGGTTGGCATCCTACACACAAATTCATTTGTTGTGTTATTTCTCTCTTTCACGAGAGTATTAGTTGGGTTGGTCTTATAGTGATTCTGGACTTTGTTTCGAATCTCACTACTTGTGTGTGTTCCCTTTAATGGGGCTATTAGTTATAGATTTATAACAACTTTGGATTTTGTTTTCAATTTGATGTAATTCATATTTGTATTCTCTTACCGTTTAACAAAAAAAAAACGATGCTGTCATTAGTTGTTACTCTGGTATCTACTAACATCCTAATGCTATCTCTGGCCAAAAAAAGAAAAAGAAAAAGAAAAGAAAGTTGAGTTATTGTCTAGTCTCAATTGATTAAAGATGAGAAGGTCCATTACCCTTGTTGATCTGATCTGCTTCAGGGACATATCAAGCTGTCTTTCCAGTGACTCAAGTTCCTTGCTGTTTAGAGGCCCAAGATCCTCTCCCAGGAGATTCCTAATATAAACAAACAAACATATTTTCTGTTTGGTTAGGGCTTTCTAAATATTAGGTCAGCAAGTTTTATCGTATTGAGCTGAATTACCTTTGGGATCGTTGTAGAGCTTCATAACGTGCTTTAAGTTTCAAATACTCCTGCTGACTACTCAGCTCCTAAACACATCATAAAAAATAAAAAATTGATTTTGGAGAATTAGTCGTAACAACTACGAATAACAATTATAATAACAATAATGATAGTCAAGGTGCATAATAATGATAGTCAAGGTGTACATACGCTGGCCAGACACCCACAATTATGAGAAAAAAAGAAAAGAAAAAGAGAACAACATTACTATTATCATGCTTAACAAATCTTGAATGCTTAATCTTCTCAATTTCCTTTTTCTATTTATTATCGGAAGACTTCATTACTCATTAGTAGATCAGACCCTAGCTGCCCCTCCCCTCCCCCTAGGGTTTCAACCTCAGGGCGGCTGCAGGAGGGGAACTTAACCTTTTCATCGTCTTCCTTCTCTTGATCCAAAAAACCATTTGGTATAGATTGAGTTGGACTAATTCGAGGTTTGACGGTTGTTTAGCTCACCCCTTAAAAAAAACACGACATCAAAGAGGATGGTATATATCTCAATTAGGTTGACACATGCTCCTTACCAATCAAGAAAATAATCTAGCCTTCTTCACTGTTTCCATATGAAACTTAATTTGTTTCATTTTAAGATAAATTTAGGTTCATGTCTCACTATTTAAATGTGTTTTATTGCTTTTCAATTTTCATGCGTTATATTACTTTTTAGTTTTCATGCGGTGTCCGAGTATGCATCTCGGCCATCCAAAAGTATTTGGACGATCTAGATTGTAAAAAGAGAATGAATTGAGAAAAAGAGGAGAGAGTGGGAAATAAATTTGGGTTATTCAAAACACTTTTGATGGCCGATACTATTGGTCGGACACCATACAGCCAAACCCTACATGCACCTTAGTTTTTCTTAGGTAATAGATTTCTGTAATGAAATGAATCTATTCATGGAATCAAACAAAAAAAAAAAGTCATAAAAAAAAATGGCTTAGATAATCGAGTTAATATACACACACACACCAATGCTCTAGTCCACTACTCTTAAAGTCCACTACCGTCCACACCTTTCATTTCCCGATCAAACTTTGATGATCCCAACCGTCCAATGTGTTTAAAACGTATTTTTAAAAGTTTCTACGAGAAATCATAAAAAATGGACCGGGAAGGGCTTCATCGGAGTAGTTTTTGATATAACTATATTTAATTGAAAACTACTTGGATGAAGCCCTTACCGGTCTTTTTTTTTATGATTTCTTAGAGACCCTTAAAAACACGTTTTAAACACATTGGACTGTTCGGATCATCAAAATTTGATCGAAAAATGCTTCGTCCGGACAATCCAAGACCATAACAGTCCCTGAGACCCGTCTGGCTAATATATGGTATTAACTTGGTTAACTAGTAGAAATTAACTGTCATTGCCAAATTTTGAGACCCGCCTGGCTAATACAGTATATGGTATTAACTTGGTTGTCAAGATGTATTAATATTAATTTAGTCAAAACTTAACCTTTCCTTCTTCCAGTTACAAACTTTCCATTGTCATACCAAAGATAATCTGTGATCGATTATGGATTTTATCCCAAATTTTCTCCGAGATTGTATATCTGACTTCCTCCTTAATTGATATTTCTCCCAAATTCAGGTTTTAAAGTCCTTTGCTATCTTTCTTCCAACCCATGTTAAATGGTTCTTCATTTCTTTGCATCACACATCAGAAACCTGATTCAGTGTTATCAGGTCTATTATAGTAACATTTTTTAGATTTTAGACATCTACATATTTATCATTGCATAATAATATCATGCTTCTTTTTATTATTACATGCATTAAACCAATTGTTTTGTTTATATCCTGTTGGTTTCATGCAACAAGGCAGGTTTTTCTCAGTGCCTAAAATGGAGTAAGAGACTGTGAGTGCGATTGAGGATGACACAATGAGTGTAACTGGGGAGGATTTTAAATGGAGAACCCCTATGCAACCATCACATGAATAATAGACACAAAGAAACAAAGGCACGAATTCCCACTGAAATTGAAAGGGGTTGTGCCGCAGCCAAACGGGCGCTGGGGAGCACAAATCTATGCAAAGCACCAGAGAGTTTGGCTGGGGACCTTCAAATCAGAGACTGATGCTGCTATGGCATATATTAGTGCTATAAAGCTTTGTACCGGAGACAATTACAGAAATTTTCCATGGAAAAATATATATGACTGTTCATGAGCCTAAATTCCAAAGCCTTCATAGTACCGCAACAATATTAAACATGATAAGGGATGGATCGTACCCATCCAAATTTGAAGATTTTTTGATGAGCCAAAAGGGGGAGCACGAATTAGGGTGTAAACCTAATCAATGTCCATGTTTTTTTGCATAAACTTCTTTACAAAAGGAATTAATCCCAAGTGATGTGGGTAAGCTTAATAGACTATAGACTTGTCCCAAAGAAATACGCGGTTAAGTTCTTCCCTCCTATGTCTGAGAACATCGAAGAAAATACAGGTGATGGGAAGGTAGATGAGGTACATATCTGTTTCTGACAGGATGATGAAGTTATGGAAATTTCGGTATTGCTATTGGAAGAGTAGCCAGAGCTTTGTTTTCACAAGGGTTGAAATCGATTTGTGAAGCAAAAGGGGTTAAATGTTGATGATATGATTTCTTTCTATATATGTGAGGGTCGAGAATGAGCAAAAGAAGGCCACTCCCTCTATGTTATTGATATCGGTCACACCGAGGGGTCAAGAAACTCTATGGTGGATGATGGAATTAGCCAGAATGTCAATATGCAGGTGGAATTTAGTCTGAAGTTGGGACAAAATGTCGACTTGGGGTTATTTAAGGAAGAGAAAGAAGAGTTTGAGAAGGTGTTTTCAGGAATGGGGTTAGCACCCAAAAGGAACAAAAGTGTTAGACTTTTTGGTGTTTAGCTCAATTGAGGAGACTATGGGCCTCGTTGGAATATCGCTCCTCGTTTTGATGTTTTTCTCTTGTCCCCGTTTAATTTTATAGCTTTGATATTTGATTAATAAAATCTGTTTTTCCGTTCAAAAAAAAAAAAAAAGGAGACAGTGATCCAGTTTTCAAGATGCATGGGGTTTCTTTCTTTGTTTTTGTTTTCTTTCTCAGGTGTTCTAGAATTGTAGTCTTTCATATGGTTCATGATTCATCTCATGGCTATTGTCAAAATTTTGAGTAGATCTCTTAGTGTGTTTTGCAGTCATCCTAATATGAAACTCTTTCTGAATCAAATTCATTTCGTTTGGAAGGGAGTTAAGTCGATCTAATGGTGGTTGAAAACTTATTAGGTCATCACCATATTAGGGCTTGAAACTTTCACTCATCTGCAATTTGCTCAATCAAGTTATTAACAGGGTTTCTTTTCCCATCCACATGTTTTAAGGAACTCTTTATTTCGGATAGGAAGGACCATTTATACATTTGAATATCGGTCAGCGTGAGGTTTTTGGCCACCAAATACCCCAATATACCGCTGTTACAGAGAAAATTCGCATTCATCTCAATTTCAATATGTATATTTCTTTGCATCCGATTATTTTGACTGATTAACGGCCGCCACAGCTGCTACGTGACCGCATCGGCGACTTTAGGTGCTTTGGTGCCAAATCCAATTTTAAAATTCCAGGATCGCTATACCCTTTCTTATTATGTATTATTCGATATTCCTGCTAGCTACGCAGTTTGTTACCGCTAGGTAAAACCTTGGTGAGTACACTTGTTTGGTTAAAATAGATGTGTAATGCATACATGCTACTTTTAAACTCAAAGCTGTGTCATAAATATATTGCTAATGCTAGCTATTCATAATCTTCAGGCTGTATCATGCCTATTAAGCCAATTATATTAGTCCTGACCCACTTGCAAATGCATCTCTGATAATTCTACAAAAAGCTTTTTTGATTTTTCTTGATCTATAGTACTACTCATTAACGAAAGACACATTAATGAAAGACAGTATCATGTGTCACAACCAACTAATACAAGAGCTCAAATCCGGAACCGGGGGAGGTGTTGTGCACTCCCGTGCCGTGCACCATGTTGTGCGCTCCTTGGCCGTCCGATCGTGTTTTGGACGGCTCAAATGTGTTTTGATTTTTACCGACCAAAATAAATCAAAATTAAATTATAATTGCCGAACACATCCGAGCCGTCCAAAACATAATCGGACGGCCGAGAAGCGCACAACACGGTGCATGGCACGGGAGTGCACAACACCTCCCCCGAGTCCCTCAAATCCCCTTCATTATCAAAACATATTAAATACATAACACTGTCGATCACGCTGCAGCACACTCTAACTTGCTTGAATAAAACGGTTTTTTTCTTTTTTATTAAGAGAAAAAGGAATTCATGTAAAATATTATATGGTTGTGACTAATGTAAGCTAATATTCACTAGCAGATTAACCCTCAAAATTAACCAAATCGTTATTGTATAAAAGGAACAATAAAAGAATTGGCTATGTCTTGACTAGTTTTTGGTCAGCCTCTTCATTGTCGATGTACCATTTGTTGAGCTTTTATAAAAAAAAATTGCCGATAAAATAAAAACAAAAAATTGGGCAACAAATAATGACAGACAACAATTAATATCAGTAATTTCAACTTACATATTTTACTGATTTTTTTGCATGCAATATGGTTTTCTATCTTCTTTCTTTAGCTGTTTGAGCGGCAAACATATATAAGTATAAATAACCATGAAAAGAGTTTACCAGGGCCTCCCTGGTATCCACATTTGGCTCTGGAGCTCCATAGTTGCACTTTTGGTACCTCTCAAGTGTTTTGGTCATGCTGGAAACAAACACAAATGTTTAAGTAGAATGAGATATGAGAACTATGTGTATACGAGGAATATAATAGAGTATTAAAAATACAAAAAAAATTCAGGTCGATCAGTAGCTGTTCTAAAAAAATTGATGTGATAGGCAATAGCAACTTTAGTAATTTAGTAAAGGTTAATAAAAAAAATTTATTAACTTTCTAAAAAAAATTGTTATTGGATCATTTTAATCTTTGTAATTCGTTTTCAAAGGTTAATAAAATTTTTTGCTTTTCAAAAAAAAAACTTTAGTAATTTAGTAGTATAATCAGCTTTTACGATAATAAAGACAAAAATACTAGTAGTAATTTATTAGTAGCTTGGGAAAGAATGATTTGATGCGAGCTGTTATCTCAGATTGGCTTCATACATATGCTAGGCAGTTTTGCCCTTATCACTCTTTCAATATTGTCTTTTCACCTCTGTATATATTGGTTGCAAACTTGCAGTATTTCTATTTACATTTGCTCCACAAATTTGCTAGTTATCCTTTACACATTTGAGAAAGAAAATTGTGGAGCTCTTATTTAGTTGACAAATAGATGAATAAATTGAAGTGACACATCCAATCTAGGTCTACCGTAAGTGCCTGAAAGTTTCGCTAGTTTTTCTTTTAACGGAATTTTTTATTAATCTTTGAAAACAAATTACAAATATTAAAAGGATCCTAGACAAGAGGAATCAGAACAGAGAAAGAGCCGACCCACGAGAAAGGCACCTCTCACTCTGATAGACACCTGCCGCTAGGAACCAAAGGGGAAAAAAAACAACCAAAGGCTAGTAAGAAACCAACAATAACCCCCCAACCGCCACAAAGCCAAACCAAAAGCCTTAAAAAAGGAGAAAACCAAAGCCCAAAGATCCTAAAAAAAAAAAAAACCCAACGACATCAGTGACAATCAACAGAGAAGCTACTAATGACTTCATCATTATCTCCCAAATAATCTTTGCCCAAGATTTTGTTAATAGACCGAGTAGCCTGAGCCGTATCCAGATGAAACCTGCTAATGCCTTCGGAAGAAACAGATAAAGCAGCCGCTGCAATTGCAGATCTAAACACAACACATTTCTTTTTATTTCTTTTCCTTTTCTTTCGACCACCCATCTTCAAGGATTTAGGAAAACCCAACATTTCTGTAACCGATTTCTGCTTCCATTTTGCTTTCTCAGTCTCCTTTACAACTTTAGTTGGATTGAGGTCCACAATTAAATGGATTGAGGTTCGCTAGTTAATCAATGTCTCAAATGAAATTTATTGTGTTCGTAATTTGTATTAGGTTTCCAAGTGAATTTCAGTTAACATTTTTCCGCTGGCAATTGGTTGGGGGTGGATTTTATCGATAGTGATGCTTTGATTATGAAGAAGATGATAGAAAGTGAAACTAATAGATTTGTTTTACTTCAAAGAAACACCACCGTTGGTGTATTGAAGTAGGTTTTTGCTTGTTTAGGACTTTTGGATTTGGTATTGGCTATTTTTGGACTTCGGTTTTAGGTGTTTTAAGTGTTTGGGTTTGGCCTTTTGGGTGTTTTTGGGCTTTTCCATATCAGGTGTTCCTATTTTTATCCAACCCCTCTCTCCCCCCAACTAGCTTTTTGTCAAGTTTTCTTAATAATCTTTTTGCAGATAAAAAAAATTCACAAATAAAGAAGTGTTGACGATAAATAAACTAAAATAATTCATTTTTATTCACAAATTTTAACTCATAGTTAGTTAGAGAAAACGCAAAGTATGAGTAGTACTTTGTTATGTGTGGTCTATTTTTTTTTTCTAATTGTATAAAATATTTAAAATTTTATTTTAGTTACATTACGAAACTAAAATACCTGGTTTATTCTTTTTACCCTATATTAGCCACCTACTGATTCTTTTTTTTTTTACAAAAATTTAGGGCCATTTTTTAATTTTGCTTGAAGCCTCCAAAATCTCAGAGCTAGCCCCGTTCGCCAGATACGAAATATCCCTGGTGGTTTTCCTATATCCAATGGTACATAGGATATGCTTCTGATTTTGAACTAATACCACCTAAAATGGTGAACCTTGACCTTCAATAAATTAACAAAATAAAAAAATAATTTAAGCAAGAAAAAGAGAAAGGGAAAACCAAAATCAGGATTTGTATTGCAATAAATTTTTCATTAACATTTACACAGAGAGAGAGAGAGAGAGAGAGAGACTAATCTGATGAACAAAACCCCTAAAAAGATTTAAAGTTTGAAACCCTAAACTTGGATTAGGTAAGCTTCAGTGGAAGGTTGTGAAGTATTTCAATCGACATAGTTTAGCTTTATATTTCATTCGTTTCGAAAAATGAAGGGGCAAATAGTAGTAGCTAATAGTAATAGTAACAAATCTGAATTCAGGTTGGATATCTGGTAAAATTTTCCAATATAGGCATTGACGAATTTACGTACATATATATTCAGATCAAGTGAGTGAGAGAGAGAGAGAGAGAGAGAGAGAGAGAGAGAGAGAGAGAGAGAGAGAGAGAGAGACGTTCAAACCGAAGATTTTAACAATTAATTAGAGATTTAATCAACCTTTGCAACCAAATTAAAGGTGTGAAAGGCAAAGGATCGGATTATTTCAACTAAAATGAAGCAAAACGACGTACTTTGTTTAAGTCTACCAGTTGGAGCCCTCAAAAAGTTCAAGTAATCAAAGTTTAAAGAGAAAGTGAAGGACTTCAAAACATGAAAGAAAATAAAACTAATCGGATAATTAATTATGTAATCTTCTTTCTATAGTTTCCCATTTCAGATCTAACAAAACCACAAGTACCAAATTCAGGGAAAAAAAAAGAAACCGAGACAATCATCAAAATATAAATTGGATAAATTAAATTCATCAGCAAAAGAAAAACAACCAAAACAAAAGAGAGAAATTTCTCTTTTTGCTGTTTCAGGTAAGCATTGAGCTTTTGAGAAAAGAGAAAAACATAGAAACCTAGAGAGAGAGAGAGAGAGAGAGAGAGGAAAGGGAATTTTGCAGATTTTGTTTTAGTTTTTCATGTTTTTGTAGAGGTAATTGAAACAAGGACTACCGAAAGTTTAGTGCTTTTTGGTATTCAGATAGATAGATAGATATACTGATATACGCAATAGTGGAGCAATTTGTTTTACCTAGAGCTACTGCAAAACTCGTACAGCTTTCCTCTATTGGAGAAGATGATGAGAGCAACTTCTGCCTCGCAAAGTACCGAAAGCTCGTAAGCTTTCTTCAAAAGCCCATTCCTCCTCTTTGCAAATGTCACTTGCCTGTTGATCTTGTTCTCTATCCTCTTCAGCTCAACCCTACCTCTCCCCATTGAACCCTTTCTCCTCCTCCTAATTATGACCACTCACCAAATTCCCTCACCTCTTCACTCTCCTTCCTACCATTCATATGAATATATGATACAAACCTAGTGGTGGGAGTACATAAAATTCATCCTCTCTCTCTCTAAACACACAGCCTCTCTCTTGTTTTAGGGCACTAAACAGAGGAAAATGGACATGATAAGGTACGATTCTTTTTGTGGTTGTGATGTGAATCGGACGGTGGAGGGGTGAGGGAGACCTACTGCATGCGGAGTAGGATGATAGGGAGATGTGGAAACAACAATGATACATGTACAACAAAAGTTTCCAACACACTCACGCAAGTGTGTATGAGTTCCACACACCACACACTATGTGAATGTGTTGGAGAATCGTTGAAACTAATTGTTGTACATCTATCATTTTTGGCGTGAAAAAGTAAAAGTGGGCGAAACCTTTGGAACCGATGTGCCATTGAGTGCTAAAGTGTCCAGAAAAAGCGTACTACGTGTCGATTGATTAAGTGGTTGGAATCTGATCGATTCACCTCTGACGCGCAGACCTTCACTTTAGACGTGTTTGGATGGGAGGAAATCAAAGGCATGATTTTGGAATATCTCATTCTATTTAATCAAACCTAGACTTATTCGACCGTCTCCAACCCGTGCCTCAAATTATAATTTTTTTTCCCTATTTTTAATTACTCATTTCGTTCCATTTTGATAGTTCAGTTTGGTCTTTAATGCAAAATTCAAATTTTTAATATATTTCAATCTATAATGAATTTTATGTGAAATATGGATCTCATATGATAGATCTCAATTAATTTTACTATACAAAATTTTTAAAATCTTTAAAAATATTGTAGATTGAAAAATATTAATAATTTAAAAATTACATTGGAGATCGAACTGGACTATCAAAATGGGACGAAGGGAGTAGTTACTTTTCGGTTTGACGCTATCAACGTTGGGTATATAGTTTGTCTTTCTTAGATTATCCCTAATAGCATAACCAAAAATAAAGTTAGTAATATTGGCGTAAAAAATAAGAATAATCAAATTTAACTTCTTAAACAATAACCAAATTTGAGCCTTTCAATAACCAATGCTAGAAACATTTATCTAAATAACCAAAAATAGTGATCAGTCATACTCACAAAAGTTACTCTAGCACCACGAGTTTTCGGGCACGTTAATTAATTATTTATTAGGAAAAGAGTAATTTAATTAAAACTCATTTCAATAATAAAATTGATTAATCACTTACAATACGTCAAAAGATAGATCCAGTCACTACATTTCCGAAATATCATAACTTAAGTCTGATATTACAAACGGAAAATGGAAGTACATTATTTCCTCCGTCTCAATTTATTAGCCCCTTTTGGGAGTTTAAAACATTTTTTTAATTATTGAATCTCTATTTTGATGATATTGTTCTTTATCCTATATGTTACTGTTGATAATTTACTGATTTACAATTTTTTTTTTTTCAATTTTTGAATACTGATTTGTTTCTTCCTCATTTTTCCTCTTTAAGTGACGAGACTATCTCTGGAGATTGCAGGTTTGTGCATGGCTAAACAATACAATTTGGGATGTATGGGAAGCAAATGGTGCATGGTTAGACTAATTATATTTTCGCAATGTGTTTTTTTTTTTTTTTTTGTTAATCAGCTTTTTCACATTGTGTTGGATAACATAAATTGGATATTTTTTCTACTACTTTGTGCATGCAAATTGTGTCCATCATTCTTTGTCCTTCAAGTGATGATGACAGTATTTGTGGAGATTGAGTTAAAGAATGTAGAGCTTTTCATTCCTTATTTTTCCTCCTTTTAAGTGATGAGAGTTTTTGTTGGATAACAAATATTGGAGATTTATGTTGTTGTAACTTTTAGTTTCATATATTGTTCTTGCTCTTCCGCCAAATAAAAAAAAACGATGGAATTCAAAGTAGTTGAGAAGGATTGGACAATCTTGCAAGAAAAAGATCACAAGTTTTTTAGTGGACAGTCTTTTACTTTGAAAAGTTTAATAGGTAGATTATTAAAGAAAAAATATACTACCTCCATCCGGATTTGTTGGTCCGTTTTGGGGATTCCAATTTTTTTTCCATTAATTTTTGAGTTTGTTAATTTCCTATTTTATCCCCAATCCCTCCATTTAATACTCCCTCCATTCCAATTTGATAGTCTACTACGAAACTGGAAATTTTCAAACTAAAAAAATAATGTAGTTACAAAAATTATTTTCTTATGAATATGGATCTTGTTTGATAGATCTCATTAAGAACTTTAATACGGTAAAAAAATACAAAAATGTAAACACGTTGTTCAAAAAAAAAAAAAAAATTTTGAGTTGTTATTTTAAGTTTTAGAGAAGGGGCAAAAAAGTAAAATTTTCAAAACACTTTATCCTTTGACTTTTAAAAATGGACAAACATTTTGGGACAAAAAATATGTTTGTGACTAACAAATCCGGACGGAGGGAGTATATTTTTGTACCAATTCGAAAAATGAGTATGGACTTGGTCAAATAGACCGTGTGCCACATATTATATTAGGTAAGTGTTTGATCCAAACAATTTTAAAAACACTAGTTCTGTCACATTTTTGCAAACTATTTGGATCAAGCACTTATCGATATCCGATTTTTTTTTTTTTTTTACTCATTTAAACAAGATCAATGGTTCGAACGTCAATATGGGGCCCGTATAAAATCGTGTTTTTTTTTTGTGTGAGGGGAAAAATATATTATACAAGGAGCAACAAAAATAATATTAACCTTTGAAGGAGATACAAAGATTAACAAGGAGAGGATGAAAAGGCATCAAAATTAGGGAGGGCATCCCAACAAAGTTGGCAGCCCCTCAATAGAGAATCACATGCCCACACCCAAATCCAAAATAGAGCACGCAAGATGCCTACTCGAAACACAAAAATATTAGATTTAGCAAGAAGACATGCCCACCAACAGATGCTACAATAGACAAGTACATAAATGAGAGATACATAAGAGAGCTAAAGCAATGACTAACTAGCATATCGATCAGGAACATTGAAGCCCTGCATGGAATTGTAGTTGTTGCAGCAATTCTAGCAGTGTTAACAGACCTGGAATTCCATGGTGTGGTGAGGATTGTATCTTCTACCCTGGTTGTTGTATTTTGAACTGTCGAGAGAATTATTTTGTGGCTTTGTAGGCTTTTGAAAAGTCTTTTTCATTTAACCAGAGCCCTCGTCTGAGTTCCACCGCTGGCAACGGTTAGATAGTGGATAAGGGCTGGGGTGAAGGCTATTCTGGCGTCCCATCACTTGATTGAGGCCTTTTCTGTTCGTTCTTGAGAAATGGGGTTTCTAAAAAATTGGGGGTTTCAACCATATCGAAGACCTTTTGGTGATTCTAGCTTTCACAGAATTGAAATTCAAGGATGTGCAAGTCAGATCAATGGGTGGTAAATTCATGCTTATTACATTTCCAAGCTTTGAAGACAGAAATAATGCTTTAGAGAATCAAGTTATAAAAGGGTGGTTTCAATCCTTTAAGCATTGGTGATGTTGCTAGCCTCTCAAGATTGGTATGGCTTAAGATTAGAGGAATGCCTTTGAATGCCTGGGAATTGAAATCTTTTAAGAAAATTGCTGAATTTTGGGGTGAGTTTTTAACCCTAGAAGAAACATTGAGTATGGAAGCTTTAGATGTTGGGAGATTACTCATGGTTACTAGTTGCAAGTATAAAATTGATGAGTGGATTAATGTTTTTTTTTTTTTTTTTTTATCAGCAAAGAAAAACTTTTTATTAAATAAAAGGGATAGGTACAAGGAAAGCCAAAGGTCAAACAGGAGAGGGAAGTGGATTAATGTTACAGTCAAAGACAGGTCTTATCATGTTAAAGTTTGGGAAGAAGAATGCAATGACCCTTTTGACGCCAAAGGAGTAAAACACAAAGATATCCAGTTCAGTACCAACAATGTTTCTAATCCTGTTAAGGATGGTGCTTCTCATATCGAAATGACTACAAGGAGAATATGGATGAGCTGGTTCTGGAAGATATTGTCCAAGAGACTCCTACTCAAATTCTGCAGGAGAATCAGATTAATAAGACTGATGCCCAGATTGTGCAACAAAGGAAGAAGATTGATAGTAAAGAATCTGGTGGAGAAGATGATGACATGGAGAGAGAGGATTATGACATGGAGAGAGAGGATTATGACAAGGATTACAACAAGGATGATGCTGAATATCTAGTGGATGACATGGCCAAGCATGGTAGAAAAGATATTGACAAAGAAGCCAACAAGGATATTGGAAAAATCACATTGAGCCACTCTACTCAACTTGTTGGGGCAAGTGGAAAGACATTAATGTCAGATGCTATTAATGAAGCAACAAAAGAGCAGGATTTTAGTGTCCCTATGTCGGCTAAACTCAACACTCAAGATAAAAGTGGAAGAGTTAATGAGGAAATTTCAAATTCTACCCAAGGCCTAGATTCTTTTATTGAGAACTCAACAGGCCCATTATTAACGGATGGACAAGAGAGAGATAACATCAGTGGGGACAGCTTGATGGACTCTGCACAATCTGAAGAAGCATAAGATCTACCTGATGCTGGGTTGGAGGAACTACAGAGGAATCATGAAGTAGACACCTTTGAAGATAGCCACATTCCAATTCAAGCAACGGTTAAAGGAAGAAAAGGGAAAAAGAAGAGAAAAACCATTGATGAGATTCTAGGTTTCTCAAAGGTTAATTCGTATAACAAAGGGGGGTAGAAATAAGAATAAGTGTGTGGTGGTGAGCTATGATGCACGGACACGGAAACGGACACGGACACGGGGACACGGCAATTCTAAAAAAATGGGGACACGGACACGGCAGGGGACACGCCATGTGTATATTTATTTATTTAATTAATTATATGTTTATTTACATATATATATATTGATAATATATTTTAAAACTTTCGGGGCTCAAATTGAATTTTTTAAAACTTTCTTTTAAAAACTTTGATAAAATTGAAATTTTTTAAAACTTCCAGGGGTAAAATTGAAATTTTTTAAAACTTCCAGGGGTAAAAGTGAAATTTTTTAAACTTTCAGGGGTAAAATTGAAATTTTTTAAAACTTTCAGGGGTAAATTTATTATTACTCAAAAATTAAGGTGAAAAACTGTAATTTAGCATATATATATATTAGATCGTCTTCCTCAGGACCTCAGCCGACATAACCATTACACCTTCACCCTAAAAAAATCAGATCTGATCTTCACGCTACTGCTGGAAGCTCAGGTACGTACGTCGTCTCTCTCTCTCTCTCTCTCTCTCTCTCTCTCTCTCTCTCTCGGCTTCTCTCTCTCTCTCTCTCTCTCTCTCTCTCTCTCTGTCCCCATCTCTCCCCGTGTCCCCCGTGTCCCCCCGTGTCCCAGTGTCCCCATCCAAAAAAGCACGTTAGCCGTGTCCCATGCCACGTGGCGTGTCGGGACACGTGTCCCGCCGTGTCCCCGTGTCGGGACACTGCGATACGGCACCCCGGAGGCGTGTCGGTGCTTTGTAGGTGGTGAGATCAGTCGTTGTCGTCATTTCTTTGCGCTATCTGCTTCTATCTCTTCTGACGGTATCAACAACAGAAATAGAATCGTGCTCAACGAAGCTCAAACCATTTGGGAAATGAACGAGCTCAATGGAATTGGTTACGATGGAGATGTGGACGAGGTCATATGTAAAATTGCCGAAATGATAGATCATGATAAGGTAAAGGCTGCTGCACTTTAGGATCCCTCTTGATTATGTCATGGATCGTCAGAGGTTTAAGTAAGCATGAGAAAAGAGGCCGGTGGTATCTTCTCTTCCATCTCAGGAGTTGCTAGTACTTATGTTGTTGCTTCTGATGGTCCGGTTAAGAGTCTTAGCTTTCATGTCTGTGTCTGTTACTGCTGATTTTTTTTATGGAGTTTCATTTGCTGGTTTCATCTGCTGCTGTTGATTCATCGCTGGTTCTGATGGAAATTGGAATGGGTGCTTTTCTTTTGCTGCTGCTATTTGTTCTTGGAGTTGTTGCTACTGTTTGCTTCCTGGAGTTTCTCCTTCTTGCTGCTGCTACTATTTGTTTCAGCTGGTTAAGCTTATTGTCTTTGCTAGTGTGGAATTGATATTGGGGTGTTCTCATCATTGGGTTGGGTTTATCTGAAGTTTCATTTGGATGAGTCAACATCTTTGCTGGATTCAGACTCATTTGGTGATATATTTTCTGGATTCAATCGATTTGATGCAATAGTGCTGGAGTTGCTGCGACTGTCTGGTTATCTATGCTTCATCCTGTTGGCTTTATTGGAGTCCGAATTGGAGAATTGTCATGAAGTAATGTTGTTGTTGATCCATTTTGGAGTTGATTTGTAGCTGCTCTAGTACAAATCTTGGCACAAGGAATTCATCCATTTTCATCCTCAACCCACCAATCTCAGAGGCAGCTGCCCTGCAGGCTTGGCAATTCACAAATTAAGAATATTATCTTGTACATAACAAGCATTAAATAATAAAAATAACAATCACACAGGTGCAAAGCTAATGCAAATGCAATTGAAAGGCTCCCAATGGCAATTGTCCCAAAATACCAAATCAGCAAGCCATGTGCACCATCAGACAATGAAATTGTGAATATTGCAAACCTCCCGATTTCAGTGACAAAGGTACATCAAACAAAATCACCTCAATTTCATGTACACTTCGTACAATTAAAGAAACCTAACTCATTGGTCTAAAGTACAGCCAAAATATATGGCGGTTAAAGGAGCAGTGCAACTTGTAGATTTTACCCAGAGGTTCATCTATGTGGGCATGCTCTGTGTGCAATCGAGGCACAAACGCAATGGAAAATGGAGATTTCTGGTGCAACTACTACAACTAAAGCGTGCCACCGTTCACAAGGTTAATGCATTATGCTTGAGGAAATCAAATACATATGAATCATATATAGACACTAAACACTATCAATGGCAAGCTGCCAGCAGAAAGGAAATCTGGATGAAAGCATAGCCATGGAGGATACCTCTGACGATGAAAAGATGAACAGTCTCACAAAAAAGAATGCGTAAACGCAACAGGAAGAAGTTTTTGGGTGATCGCAGCTTTGAAAAATATCATGCCCACCATTATGTCATATCCAATTTTTGCAAACAACTACCAAACTTATTATTTTGTTAAGTTGTAATAATAACTACTTTCAACTGCCGCAATGGACCAAATCTTCACACTGGGTTCGAAGATTATGTCGCACATCAATTAACTATTTTGGGCATAACCATGCGGCAAAGTTAGTGCACTGTACTACGCTATCTGTTGAGTTACAAAACCATTTGTCATGAAAATGAACATAAATATTATATCACTTGACATTAACAGGTTGACGCGCATGTGCGTTGATACACACCCCGTATAATAAAATGGTCCGTGCAAAATGGATACTAAGATACTTTCATGCTAATTAGACTAGACTTTTGCAATAATAGGAGGAAGTCGTAGGTTCGAGAGCTCAGGAAAAGATGCCTAATATGTTTTATACGTCCTGAATTCCATAATGAACAACCTCTATCTTAATTAATGTTTGGCTTATGTACTATTTTGGTCCTAGATTTCATTCTAGTCCAAGTAAATTTGATTATTCCGATATGATCCTAGTAATAATGATTTTGCTTTAACGTTTTAGAACAACTCGAGCAACTCCAACCCCAGCCTTAAAAAATGACGTGGAGGACGGAGGACCAACGGATCATCCCTCAAATCCACGTGGATTTGGGGGCACCCCATCTCCTGCTAATTTTGAAGCGAAAATTTTCAATTTTTTTGACCGTTAGTTCTAAAAAGTAAAAACTAGTCGTTTTAAAATTTGGTTTTTTAATTATCGGGAGCTCTATTCTTTTGGGCTATAAATATGGATTAGCATAAAAAAATTTCCCATTCACATCATAGATTC
>CM029272.1:17290216-17318166 GCA_016920895.1 Vaccinium myrtillus | reverse complement strand
ATGAAAAAAAAATAAAAATAAAGGCCTGGCAAAATGACCAAATGGAAAGCTTTCACAGGAACAAAGCCACATTACAAGAAACAGAAGCCGAAATGGCTTAAATTCTAACACGCCTAATGGCATCCAGATTACCCATTAAATCTTCCACTGAGTAAATCCTCAGGTCGTTAACCCTTAATCCCGATGTCGGGTGTTACGTTACAGGGGCGACGACAATTTTCTCATCTAGGCTTTTTTTTGTCACGCCCCAAATCCGGAAGCATGACCGGCCGTGAACCAAGAGATAATTCTTGGAACACGAAGCCTAAACAAAAATAATAAAAATAATAATAATAATTTTTCACAACCCAAATAAATCAAACTGAATCCTGAATTATAAAATTAAATTGGAAACCAAAACCAACATTTTTCTAGCCAATGAACAATATCTCAAATTCTCCATACTCCAAATTTATTAACAAAAATTCTAAAGAAACAAAAGTGCGGAAGCTGATTGACATGACTAAAAGAAAATAAAACTGCAAATGCCCTAGAGGTCCAAACGGTGGGTCCCGACACTGTCTCAGAGTCCACTATGATGCTCCCCGAACTAACCTGAAAAGAATGCGGAATAAATCCGTCAGCTCACAGCTCAGTGAATAGTTAAGCATGCTATGGGTTAGAACACAACGTGACATACATTTTAAGGAATGATAGTGAGAGCTCCAAAGAAATGGTTTCAAGTAACAAAGGTCGGTGGCTCAACAAGTGGTATCAAGGAGACGAATTTCGATTAACGATAACAGAACGATAATTGATTCACAAAATGTGCATTCTTACCAATCACCAGGTCAAAATATACGAACAACGAACAATAATAAATAGGAGTCTGAACCAAATTATGTGGGAACTATAATAATAACAACCATCGCCAAATGCCAATTATTTTCTCAAGGCTTAGCCCGTTGGATCCAACACCGAACTTAGAGTCACCTCAGGATGGCGCCTGAGTCTTTTCCCTGAGCCGATCCGGAGTAGGGTCACAGGGTATTTCACAAGTCTTTTCCCTATCCGTTGAGCACTAGAGTCACAGGGTATTTCACAAGTCTTTTCCCTAGTGGCCAAAGTCACCACAGGATGGCGCCCGGGTCTTTTCCTTGGACTTTCACAAATATAATACATGGTCAGAACACAAAAGAACGATATTCCGGAGATACCAGGGAATCAACGAACAGACAATAAGAAAATTAAAATCAACCAATCAACTGCAAATATTTCAATTAACCTTGTATGCCAAAGGGTACGTCAATCATCAATAAATGTCCAACGAATAAGATAACGATTATCCATCACAACGAATAAAATAATCTGTCAAGAATCGATAGGCTCAAGAGGAATCCAAATGAAGGGATCACATGCTTAACCACTCACCTGAATCCACAAGTAATGCAACTCCAACACGTCAAAAAGAGACTATCCTGAAATATAAAATAGAACAAATGGAATAACTAATTAACTATTTCGAACATGAACTGTATAGGTCAAAAAAACTACATGCTATTAACCCCAAAAATCTAGCCTAATGTCAATTAGGACAATCCATCAGAACCTTAAATATTCTATGTGCAACCTTCAATTTCCATTTGTTTCCCAAGAGACACAAGTTGTCCTCAACGTGGACTTTAACAACACCACAAATGGGCATAAGGCCACCTGTTAATCTTATAAACCACCAACTGAAACTTTCCACCACCAACCTTATTCTCTAAAATTTCTAATATCCTAATAGAAACTACAAGTTAAACATAATGGGTACCAACACTTCACACACCCAAATCCATATATTGCATTGCCATCACTGTTCACGTGGCACACAAAAACACCACCACTGCCACGCATAACCTCTCTCTCTCTCTCTCTCTCTCTCTCTCTCTCTCTCACACACACACACATCAACGTGCACCGCAACACTGATTTCCCAAAGCAAACTAAATACACTAAAATAATGTAAATCCCAAGACCTCTTTCTTTCTCCCTGACCAACGGTGGTGTATTGTAAAGTACTTAAAACAATCAAGAATATGAACACTTACCAGCAAAAAAGGATCGAGAAGAGGCGTGCATACCTTGAAAATCTCGTCTGCCTATGGCTCTAAAATAGAAAAAAAAACCCTAGAGCTCTCTACTTGTAACAAAGAATGAACCCGACCTCACTCTTCTATTTTTTTTATCAAAATATCTATATTGCTAGAAAATCCCTAATTTAGGCCCAACTTAGAATTTCAAACAAAAGTCTAACCCATACCAAAAATATAGTCGGCCCTATACTAAAAATAAACGGCCCATTATATATATGCTCATGTAACCATATTCAATTTAACTCAACTATAATCATAAAAACAAAATATAAGTTATTTGATTTTTAAGAACACCAAAAATAAATATAGTACATAATAATCTGTATTTTTTTTATTAGAAAGAAGTGTGAAAAATGGAAAATGGAAGAATTAATTATTTCTATTAAAACAATATATATTTTTAAGGAAAAAGTCGGGATGTTACATCATTCCCCCCTTAAAAGAAATTTCGTCCTCGAAATTTAGAAACTAGTGAAATTAAACTTTACACGTCACACAAGTAAATTAAACCATAACACGCCTAGTAGATACAGTAAAACGAGATAACACCTTGCCCCTAAGACGGATCAACATCTTTTCCTTTCCCCTTGCAACGAGCAGCTATATGTCCTGGCTGGCCACAACTATAACATAACTTTGGCGTGCCATCACATGAATAACCGTAATGAGATTTCCCACAACGATCACACAACCGCTGACCTTGATGTCCCTCATTGAATGCCCTCTTATTAGAGTTTCCACCCTCATTGTTTTGTCCAGGTTGCCACCATTCTCTAGTTCTCTTAAATTGATGCTCCTTGCTTATATTTTCCTCTTTTATATCATTCTCTGCTGTTAGGGCCTTAGTCACAAGTTCAGCTGATGTCTTGACATCAAGTAAAGAAACCCGTCCACGGATATTTGATCGAAGCCCTTTTAGAAAATACCACACTTTATCTTCTTCCTTTTCCACTTGTTTCCCTGCATACCTTGACAACTCATCAAATTTTCGTTGATATTCAGCCACTGTTAGAGTCTATTGTTCCAAATTAAGAAACTCAATGCGCTTTTGATTCTTAACTGCTGGTGGAATGTATTTGTCTTCAAAATCTTTCTTGAAAGCACTCCAAACTAACTCATTCTCTTTTCCCTTATATTTCTGCTTAGCCATACGCCACCAATGTTCTGCATCCCCTTCTAGCTTATATGTCGCCAATGATACCTTTTGTGTCTCAGAACAGCCCAAAATATCAAATATCTTTTCCATCCTTAATAACCAAGCTTCAGCATCAGATGGTTTATCAGACCCGATGAATGATGGAGGGGTTGTCTTCAAAAATCTATCCAAAATTGTACCCTTATCGAAAGTCATAGAATTTGTGGCATTTGCTAGTCCTGTTTGTGCTTGCTGTCCGGTGAACAATCCCACTAATGTCTGAATAGCCTGGTAAGCAGCTGTGGGGTCAATAAGAGTCGTAGGTGGAACAGAATTGGCAACAACTTCTCATCTAGGCTTTTTTTCGTTCGAACATCTCAACGAATTCTTAGCTTAGTTGGTAGAGCAGGCAATGAGCACTTCATTTGGCGGGAGTTCAAAAGCCTAGTGACGTTGGAAACACCTTGCACATTATGGCTTGATCCGAGGTGTAGAGGTTGATAATCTGTCTATAGTAGATAAGGTGGTGATACGCGTCCGTGATGGCATCGTAACGATTGAACTTCGGGAGCGTGAATCCAGCTGGCAATGTAGCCGAGGAAATTTCCTTCGAGAAGGGAGACTTGGCCAGCTCCTTCAGTCGCTTATCCACTCTCGGAAGAGGAGGTAGAGGCGGTACTGCAAATTCGTCGCTGGTCCGGGAACGCTTCTCGGTGTAAGAGTGGTGATGCTCATCATGGCGACGCTTGTTGTGGCACGCCGCTTTATCGTCTCCATGATGAGACCGTTCTCGGTGCTCTTTTTCCTTCCTCTTCCCCCTAGTGTCGTCATGGTGGGTTTTTTCCTCATGTCGGTAGGCGTGATGTCCTTCCGTACCTCCGTCTCGGACGACTGTTAAATTGGGCTCTAGAGGAGAGGTCTTCTTCAGATGCTCCACCTGAGCTCGGAGATCGGCAGAGTTTGTTTAGCGAGGAGGCGTCTTATGACGTTGCTGGCCCGAGGAGCCCTCGGTTAGGGCAGCCACTTTTGGATCCTTTCGCAGATAGATCGGTTTGTACTGCCCATCTTCGAAATAGTAAACTGTCTTATGAGTTGCTGACAACTGAGAGTACGGTGAACGAGCACTGGATTCAGAGACTTGCGAAGATCGGTGTTGTGAAGAGTCGCCTCGGTGACCCCTTGAAAGGTGCTCGGTAGACGGGTTCCCGTGCCAAAGCATGAGAGCCTTGCTTTGAGCCCTCTCATTGTTAGGATCACCGATTCGATCGTTAGCCGAGCGTCTCTGCCCGGATATGCCTTCTCGAGACGTTGCGGTAGTCTCCGCGACTGTCTTCCTCTTAACCGTCTCGGTTAGCTTGGAAAGCTGAGCCCTCATTGCTGCCATCTCGGCGTCTCGCTCTTCCAGGTGGTAAATGAGTTGCTGGATGGTGAGTTGCTGTGAGTCTGGGCTCGGAGTGAGTTGTTGTGAGTCTGGGCTAGGAGTGAGTCCGATGTGACCCGGCAGGATGGAGACAGAGACGTGAGGGGTCCCTTTGGGATCTCTAGAGGAAGATGGGTGGAGTGGGTCGTTGGGGTTTGGTGGTTAAGTTGGCTCGTTGGGGTTTAATGTTCTGTAACTTTTTAGCGATATGATTCATAACGTTTGGTGTGTCTCATAACTTTTATACAAAAAAATCGTAATTTTTATTAATAAGAGCTAATTAATTTATAACTTTTATAGTGGTGCATATGATACACATCTAAATAGGGTGTGTAGTGTAGCCTTTCCCTTGATTGATAAGCCAAAAATAAAAAATAAAGGCCTGGCAAAATGACCAAATGGAAAGCTTCAACAGGAACAGAACCACAAAACAAGAAACAGAAGCCGAAGGGGCTTAACTTCTAACATGCCTAATGGCATCCAGATTACCCATTAAATCTTCCACTGAGTAAATCCTCAGGTCGTTAACCCTAAATCCCGATGTCGGGTGTTACAGGGGCGACGACAATTTTCTCATCTAGGCTTTTTTTCATTCGAACATCTCAACGAATTCTTAGCTTAGTTGGTAGAGCAGGCAATGAGCACTTCATTTGGCGGGAGTTCAAAACCCTACTCCCCCTTTCTATTAGGATAGTATAGAATATGATTCTCTTGAATAATAATAAAAAAAAAACTACGGAGTAATTGTCAAGAACCTATATGTCATTATTCACTAATAGAGATATCGGTATCCGATTGAGATAAAAAATAAAAAAAAAGCGTCCACAATCGAAAGGTGTATATCGGATGAAATGCTTCTTTTTTTATTTTTTATAATTAAAATTCTCTTGTAATATTTGTATATGTTATCAATAAACTATTACTTTCTTTGGTAATAAAAGAAGAAGCGCATATAGGAATAATGGAGTGTCCCATGGCAAGTTTCTAATACTGCATTTGCCCCACACACATAAGATTATTCTGCTTTTACAGATGAAGCATAGAGTGCAGTGCAGATGATTTCATACAAGCAATTATTTACTTATAATTTCCTCACACTGACACAGAATTTAATTGTTTATGGTTTCTAAGAGGTCCAGCTTGAACATATTACACAATACACATATTCCTCTTTTCTTATGTTTTTCTTTTTCATACTCAAATGACGTACAAAATTACGCCAAATTAAAACTTGGATGAGAGGAATCATGTTGCCTACCACGACACAGTTCTTGTATTATTAATCACGGTAACCATCCTGGCATGTAGTTATTGACACTGGGACCTGCTGCTGTTATTGGATAATTTTGATATCTGAAATCCAATCAAAAAATAACTTAGGATAAAAAAAACTAATACATGTGAAACTCAAACTTTTTGTTTTTCCCTTTAATTAAGTGCCGCTTTGAGTTTTCTTGTTGCAAACCCCTTGTAATTTTAAAATACGTGGATGATAAATTTCTAAACTTGTTACTCGATCATGATAAGAATTTTTAACAAACTAATTTGGTATTCAAGCCTCTTTTACTTAAAGAAACAATTTAAATCTGCTCAGGGCCGGCTCTGAGTTTTGTGAGGCTTAAAGCGAACCTTTTCAAATGGGCTCTCAATCTACTTTGCATAATTAAAAATACTTTGAGGGAAAAAATACTCTCATAATCATTTGACGGCATAGGTTCCCAATGTCGATAACTATTATTCGGTGAAGTATTGATTAGTGGGCTATGGATGGGTTAAAAAGGTTGTAGGGTTTTTTTCACTAAAAAATAGAAGAGCAGCTGTAATGAGGACAAAAATAAAACAAAAGAAGAAGACCAGTGGTTAGTAGGGCGAGGATATTCTCGAAAACAAGTACTCAGCAGCGAAGATCTTTTAACTTCTTTTTTAACACTTAGACCCCCTTAGTTTTTCATAATAGTAACAAAATAGGGGCCAAATTATATCATATTTGAGCTCTTTTACTTGGGTTTATTTTAAATTTGGCCTTAAAATCATTAAACAAATTAACTTTAATTTTTATGTAGGTCTAATTACTATATAGACCTATATAATTAGGGGCCCTCAAAATTAGTAAAAATTTGGGGGCTTAAAGCGGTGGCTTTATGAGCTTCAGCCCAAAGCCAGCTCTGAATCTGCTAGATAATGGCTAATAAAAATTGTGCAAAGAAAAAAAGAACAAGTGCGTGCCTCGTTTCATTAATAGTTTAATAAAATCCTTTTTTCCGGGAAAAAAAAAATAGAAAGAGAACCGTGCAAAGAATTTTCAGGCGAACATTGAAGTGTGTGTTTTTTTTTTTTTTAGGTTTCAGTTTCAGATGGACTTACCCAATTTGTAATGTGGGTTCACACTCCAAAGGATGAAAGAAACCAACCCCCTGTGGTTGAGCTGGTTGTCGGCCGTAAACCACATCATGTTCACCTGGGTTCCATTGGAGTGAGTTTACTTGCAATTGGTCCCCTTCAAATAGCTGGAAAAATACAATTATGCTCGGAATTATACAAGATTGCACAGTTCTTATTGAAAAAATTAAGGAATGGACGAGAGAGCTTCGGAAAGAAAGCATAATGCTAGTGGAAGAATCTCACTTACTCTTTAGCCTCTTGATTTTCAATAAAAAACAACTGAACAAACAAAAGAATGAAAAGATGTAGCTTACAAAATACGCACCAATCACCCAAACAAAAGGTTGAACGACAATCTAAAACCATCCCAATAAATCATGCGTGCGTTGGCATAATATAATTATGCTCATGATTTATACGCCCTCCGTTTCAAAATAAGTGCATGTCCCGCGTATAAATCTAGACTTTTTAAAAGACGCATTTTAAAAAAAAAAAAAATCAATTTTTTTTCTTTCACAAATCATTAATAATAGATGTCAATGTTTTGTTTTTGAGTTGTGAAATTTTAAATTATTTAACAAAAAAATGCATATTTTTAAAGACCTAGGTTTGCCGTTTGCGTGTGGGACACTTATTTTGGAATGGAGGGAGTATACAACAAGCCTTCCATTTGTAGTTTCCTAATCAACCACTTCTTTTTCAAGAATGGTACATGTACAACGACATTGTACAACATAGATATACAACGCATCTTTCACCGTCCAAAAGTGTTTTTTCGACAATCCGGATTTTAAATACCCTTTGACCGGTAAGAATTCAAAGATTATTTACAATCCGGATCATAAATTTGCTGAAATAAACGGTTGAAATTCGCGTTATACATTTTTGTTGTACAACCCGTGCATCTTTTTCAATGGCAAGAAACTGTGCAATCTATCTTTTTCAATGGCAAGAAACTGTGCAATCTAAAACCATCCCAAGTAACTTTGTGTTTGCTTTCTTAACTCCTTTGGGCATATGATTTGGTTTCCGAAAAAGAGAATTGTTATCTCAGTTTTCCACGTACTGATCATAGTGACAATTGTGAAGCTTGAAGCGCATCAGCTATCAAATAGTGCCTATATATATGGCTAAAAGGGAAGGATCGCTTTCATTTATTAGTTTTGACGGAAACAAATGGTGGAGAATGTAAATACCCTTTGTTTCAGGCTCTTATTCGCTTCATTAAGTGCATGTTCCTGCAGATATAAGAATTGAAGGTAGATGATTAAACTTGAAGTGCTTAATTTATTAGTGTTTTATGAAGTCCGTACCTTTCTTTGAAGATCTGTGAGCTGATCAAGCATGTACTGAGTCTGCAGCAAGGAATAGAGGATTTAAAATTGGGAAATTATTTCGTATTCCCGGAGTACATGTTGCATTGTCATATAGCGCTCCCAAAAACTCAAAGACTGCTACATGGAAATTGTGGGTGATTCCTCGTATACCCCTCACCTAACGAAAGTGTGTCATCGACTTGTCATGTGACACTCGCTAAATTTGTAGATACGTGATTTGTGAGGAGAACGACTAGGTACTACGAGAGGATTGAATTAATAGCCATTGATATTACGTAAACATCAGTTTGTCATATCAATTAGTACATCTAAAGTACTTGGTTAAAAGGTTTACAAGTTGAAACCAAACAACTATGAAGTAACGGTTTGACTCTTATGAACACAAGGTTGCCATTAACCAATTAGAGTTAGCTCAGTTGGCCAAGACTCTTGCATGTCACTTGGATTAGAAGTTCGAATCTCCCCATCCCCTATGCATGTGGGTGTCGAATGTAAAGATACAAGAGATTAAAGGGACAAGTAAGAACAGCATCACAACAAGAGTGTCACCTCCCAACGAGGTTGGCATCCTACACACAAATTCATTTGTTGGGTTATTTCTCTCTTTCACGAGAGTATTAGTTGGGTTGGTCTTATAGTGATTCTGGACTTTGTTTCGAATCTCACTACTTGTGTGTGTTCCCTTTAATGGGGCTATTAGTTATAGATTTATAACAACTTTGGATTTTGTTTTCAATTTGATGTAATTCATACTTGTATTCACTTCCGTTTAACAAAAAAAAAACTATGTGGTCATTAGTTGTTACTCTGGTATCTACTAACATCCTAATTAATGCTATCTCTGGCCAAAAAAAAAAAGAAAAAGAAAAAGAAAAAGAAAAAGAAAAAGAAAAAGAAAAAGAAAAAGAAAAAGAAAAAGAAAAAGAAAAGAAAGTTGAGTTATTGTCTAGTCTCAATTGATTAAGATGAGAAGGTCCATTACCCTTGTTGATCTGATCTGCTTCAGGGACATATCAAGCTGTCTTTCCAGTGACTCAAGTTCCTTGCTGTTTAGAGGCCCAAGATCCTCTCCCAGGAGATTCCTAATATAAACAAACAAACATATTTTCTGTTTGGTTAGGGCTTTCTAAATATTAGGTCAGCAAGTTTTATCGTATTGAGCTGAATTACCTTTGGGATCGTTGTAGAGCTTCATAACGTGCTTTAAGTTTCAAATACTCCTGCTTACTACTCAGCTCCTAAACACATCATAAAAAATAAAAAATTGACTTTGGAGAATTAGTCGTAACAACTACGAATAACAATACTGATAGTCAAGGTGCATAATAATGATAATCGAGGTGCACATACGCTGGCCAGACACCCGCAATTATGAGAAAAAAAGAAAAGAATAAGAGAACAAGATTACTATTATCATGCTTAACAAATCTTGAATGCTTAATCTTCTCAATTTTCTTTTTCTATTCATTAGTAGATCAAACAAGGAAGGTACATATCCCAACTAAATGGGCACCAAATTCCTTACCAACATACATATGATATCAAGATGCAAGCCAAGACAAATTTGAATCACGTGCCAAAGGGATCAAATTTTCTCGCTCTCTACTTATTGAGACACTCTCTCTACTTTTTAAAACCCTAGCTGCCCCTCCCCTCCCCCTAGGGTTTCAACCTCAGGGCGGCTGCTGGAGGGGAACTTAACCTTTTCATCGTCTTCCTTCTCTTGATCCAAAAAACCATTTGGTATAGATTGATTTGGACTAATTCGAGGTTTGACGGTTGTTTTGCTCACCCCTTAAAAAAAACACGACATCAAAGAGGATGGTATATATCTCAATTAGGTTGACACATGCTCCTTACCAATCAAGAAAATAATCTAGCCTTCTTCACTGTTTCGATATAAAACTTAATTTGTTTCATTTTAAGATAAATTTAGGTACCTGTCTCACTATTTAAATGTGTTTTATTGCTTTTCAATTTTCATGCGTTATATTACTTTTCAGTTTTCATGCGGTGTCCGACTATGCATCTCGGCCATCCAAAAGTATTTGGATGATCCAGATTGTAAAAAGAGAATGAATTGAGAAAAAGAGGAGAGAGTGGGAAATAAATTTGGGTTATTCAAAACACTTTTGATGGCCGATACTATTGGTCGGACACCATACAGCCAAACCCTACATGCACCTTAGTTTTTCTTAGGTAATAGATTTCTGTAATGAAATGAATCTATTCATGGAATCAAACAAAAAAAAAAGTCATAAAAAAAATGGCTTAGATAATCGAGTTAATATACACACACACCAATGCTCTAGTTCACTACTCTTAAAGTCCACTACCATCCACACCTTTCATTTCCCGATCAAATTTTGATGATCCCAACCGTCCAATGTGTTTAAAACGTATTTTTAAAAGTTTCTACGAGAAATCATCAAAAAAATGGACCGGGAAGGGCTTCATCGGAGTAGTTTTTGATATAACTATATTTAATTGAAAACTACTCGGATGAAACCCTTACTGGCCTTTTTTTTTTTATGATTTCTAATATTGACCCTTAAAAACACGTTTTTTTTTTTTTTTGATCGGCAAAGAAAATTTCATCTCCATAAAGGACGAAATATGAAATTAGTACAACAGAGAAGATCCTGCATTGAGGTAGTCTCGAAGGAACCAGAATCCTCCTACTTCTAGAGCTCGCAGAAACCTAAACTGCCCCTCACCTCTCATTTTTAGAAAAAAAATAGTACAAATAAAACTCCTATTGGCAAGGTACCAACAAGACTCCAAACCACTAAAGCCCAAACCACTCCTGATAAGAAGAACTCCGCGCATCCACCTGGCAAGGTACCAACAAGACTCCAAACCACTAAAGCCCAAACCCCTTAAAAACACGTTTTAAACACATTGGACTGTTCGGATCATCAAAATTTGATCGAAAAATGCTTCGTCCGGACAATCCAGGACCATAACAGTCCCTGAGACCCGTCTGGCTAATATATGATATTAACTTGGTTAACTAGTAGAAATTAACTGTCATTGCCAAATTTTGAGACCCGCCTGGCTAATACAGTATATGGTATTAACTTGGTTGTCAAGATGTATTAATATTAATTTAGTCAAAACTTAACCTTTTCTTCTTCCAGTTACAAACTTTCCATTGTCATACCAAAGATAATCTGTGATCGATTATGGATTTGCTCCCGAATTTTCTCCGAGATTGTATATCTGACTTCCTCCTTAATTGATATTTCTCCCAAATTCAGGTTTTAAAGTCCTTTTCTATCTTTCTTCCAACCCATGTTAAATGGTTCTTCATTTCTTTGCATCACACATCAGAAACCTGATTCAGTGTTATCAGGTCTATTATAGTAACATTTTTTAGATTTTAGACATCTACATATTTAGCATAGCATAATAATATCATGCTTCTTTTTATTATTACATGCATTAAACCAATGGTGTATTATCTCACGATTTGATTTTGGTTATTTGCTTATAACTTCTCTAACAAACAAACAGGTCACCATGTAATACGTCAATAATTGTTTTGTTTATTTCCTGTTGGTTTCATGCAACAAGGCAGGTTTTTCTCAGTGCCTAAAATGGAGGAAGAGACGGTAAGTGCGATTGAAGATGACACAATGAGAGTAACTGGGAAGGATTTTAAATGGAGCACCCTATTCAACCATCACATGAATGAAAGCCACAAAGAAACAAAGGCACGAATTCCCACCAAAATCGAAAGGGGTTGTGCAGCAGCCAAACGTGCACTGGGGAGAACAAATCTATGCAAAGCACCAGAGAGTTTGGCTGGAGACCTTCAAATCAGAGGCTGACGCTGCTATGACATAGTGCATATATCAAGCTTTGTACTGGAGACAATTACAGAAATTTTCCATGGAAGAATATGACCGTTCATGAGCCTAAATTCGGAAGCCTTCATAGTACCGCAGTATTAAACATGATAACGGATGGATCCTACCCATTCAAATTTGAAGATTTTCTGATGAGCCCAAAGGGGGAGCACGAATTAGATGTAAACCTAATCAAGGTTCAAGGAGATGGGGTTTTTTTCCTGTACACTTCTTTTCCAAAAGGAATTAACCCCCAAGTGATGTGGGTAAGCTTAATAGACTATAGACTTGTCCCAAAGAAATACGCGGTTAAGTTCTTCCCTCCTATGTCTGAGAACATCGAAGAAAATACAGGTGATGGGAAGGTAGATGAGGTACATATCTGTTTCTGACAGGATGATGAAGTTATGGAAATTTCGGTATTGCTATTGGAAGAGTAGCCAGAGCTTTGTTTTCAAAAGGGTTGAAATTGATTTGTGAAGCAAAAGGGGTTAAATGTTGATGATATGATTTCTTTCTATGTATGTGAGGGTCGAGAATGAGCAAAAGAAGGCCACTCCCTCTATGTTATTGATTTCGGTCACACCGAGGGGTCAAGAAACTCTATGGTGGATGATGGAATTAGCCAGAATGTCAATATGCAGGTGGAATTTAGTCTGAAGTTGGGACAAAATGTCGACTTGGGGTTATTTAAGGAAGAGAAAGAAGAGTTTGAGAAGGTGTTTTCAGGAATGGGGTTAGCACCCAAAAGGAACAAAAGTGTTAGACTTTTTGGTGTTTAGCTCAATTGAGGAGACTATGGGGTGCCAACCTCGTTGGAATATCGCTCCTCGTTTTGATGTTTTTCTCTTGCCCCCGTTTAATTTTATAGCTTTGATATTTGATTAATAAAATCTGTTTTTCCGTTCAAAAAAAAAAAAAAAGGAGACAGTGATCCAGTTTTCAAGATGCATGGGGTTTCTTTCTTTGTTTTTGTTTTCTTTCTCAGGTGTTCTAGAATTGTAGTCTTTCATATGGTTCATGATTCATCTCATGGCTATTGTCAAAATTTTGAGTAGATCTCTTAGTGTGTTTTGCAGTCATCCTAATATGAAACTCTTTCTGAATCAAATTCATTTCGTTTGGAAGGGAGTTAAGTCGATCTAATGGTGGTTGAAAACTTATTAGGTCATCACCATATTAGGGCTTGAAACTTTCACTCATCTGCAATTTGCTCAATTAAGTTATTAACAGGGTTTCTTTTCCCATCCACATGTTTTAAGGAACTCTTTATTTCGGATAGGAAGGACCATTTATACATTCGAATATCGGTCACTGCGTAGAGGTTTTTGGCCATCAAATACCCCGATATACCGCTATTACAGAGAAATTCGCATTCATCTCAGCCGATTTCGATAGGTATATTTCTTTGCATCCGATTATTTTGCCTGATTAACGGCCGCCACAGCTGCTACGTGACCGCATCGGCGACTTTAGGTGCTTTGGTGCCAAATCCAATTTTAAAATTCCAGGATCGCTATACCCTTTCTTATTATGTATTATTCGATATTCCTGCTAGCTACGCAGTTTGTTACCGCTAGGTAAAACCTTGGTGAGTACACTTGTTTGGTTAAAATAGATGTGTAATGCATACATGCTACTTTTAAACTCAAAGCTGTGTCATAAATATATTGCTAATGCTAGCTATTCATAATCTTCAGGCTGTATCATGCCTATTAAGCCAATTATATTAGTCCTGACCCACTTGCAAATGCATCTCTGATAATTCTACAAAAAAGCTTTTTTGATTTTTCTTGATCTATAGTACTACTCATTAACGAAAGACACATTAATGAAAGACAGTATCATGTGTCACAACCAACTAATACAAGAGCTCAAATCCGGAACCGGGGAGGTGTTGTGTACTCCCGTGCCGTGCACCATGTTGTGCGCTCCTTGGCCGTCCGATCATCGTGTTTTGGACGGCTCAAATGTGTTTTGATTTTTACCGACCAAAATAAATCAAAATTAAATTATAATTGCCGAACACATCCGAGCCGTCCAAAACATAATCGGACGGCCGAGAAGCGCACAACACGGTGCATGGCACGGGAGTGCACAACACCTCCCCCGAGTCCCTCAAATCCCCTTCATTATCAAAACATATTAAATACATAACACTGTCGATCACGCTGCAGCACACTCTAACTTGTAAAACGGTTTTTTTCTTTTTATTAAGAGAAAAAGGAATTCATGTAAAATATTATATGGTTGTGACTAATGTAAGCTAATATTCACTAGCAGATTAACCCTCAAAATTAACCAAATCGTTATTGTATAAAAGGAACAATAAAAGAATTGGCTATGTCTTGACTAGTTTTTGGTCAGCCTCTTCATTGTCGATGTACCATTTGTTGAGCTTTTATAAAAAAAAATTGCCGATAAATTAAAAACAAAAAATTGGGCAACAAATAATGACAGACAACAATTAATATCAGTAATTTCAACTTACATATTTTACTGATTTTTTTGCATGCAATATGGTTTTCTATCTTCTTTCTTTAGCTGTTTGAGTGGCAAACATATATAAGTATAAATAACCATGAAAAGAGTTTACCAGGGCCTCCCTGGTATCCACATTTGGCTCTGGAGCTCCATAGTTGCACTTTTGGTACCTCTCAAGTGTTTTGGTCATGCTGGAAACAAACACAAATGTTTAAGTAGAATGAGATATGAGAACTATGTGTATACGAGGAATATAATAGGGTATTAGAAATACAAAAAAAAAATTCAGGTCGATCAGTAGCTGTTCTAAAAAAATTGATGTGATAGGCAATAGCAACTTTAGTAATTTAGTAAAGGTTAATAAATTTTTTTTTATTAACTTTCTAAAAAAATTGTTATTGGATCATTTTAATCTTTGTAATTCGTTTTCAAAGGTTAATAAAATTTTTTGCTTTTCAAAAAAAAACTTTAGTAATTTAGTAGTATAATCAGCTTTTACGATAATAAAGACAAAAATACTAGTAGTAATTTATTAGTAGCTTGGGAAAGAATGATTTGATGCGAGCTGTTATCTCACATTGGCTTCATACACTATGAAGCACGGATACTCTATTTTGACCTCCGTATCGCGTATCGGATACGCTCGGATACGCTCCCGATACGTATCGGATACGTTTTTTAGAGTATCCGTAATTTAAATTAAATTTTTATTATTCGGATACGTTTTGGATACGCTCTGATACGTTACCGATACGCTCGGATACGCTCCCGATTCGTATCGGATACGTTTTTAGAGTATTCGGATACGTTTTTTAGGGTTTTTTTAGTTTTTTTTTTTCTGTGGTGTAATGGTGAACTTGTCTAATGAAATTTTGGGAACTAAAAATTATATATATTTATATTTTTATATTCAACGTATCGTATCCGACTTTTTGAAAAAATCGCGTATCCGCGTATCCGTATCGTATCGTATCCGTATCCGTGCTTCATAGTTCATACATATGCTAGGCAGTTTTGCCCTTATCACTCTTTCATTGTCTTTTCACCTCTGTATATATTGGTTGCAAACTTGCAGTATTTCTATTTACATTTGCTCCACAATTTGCTAGTTATCCTTCACACATTTGAGAAAGAAAATTGTGGAGCTCTTATTTAGTTGACAAATAGATGTATAAATTGAAGTGACACATCCAATCTAAGTCTACCGTAAGTGCCTGAAAGTTACGCTAGTTAATCAATGTCTCAAATGAAATTTATTGTGTTCGTAATTTGTATTAGGTTTCCAAGTGAATTTCAGTTAACATTTGCCGCTGGCAATTGGTTGGGGGTGGATTTTATCGATAGTGATGCTTTGATTATGAAGAAGATGATAGAAAGTGAGACTAATAGATTTGTTGTACTTCAAAGAAACACCACCGTTTGTGTATTGAAGTAGGTTTTTGCTTGTTTATGACTTTTGGATTTGGTATTGGCTATTTTTGGACTTCGGTTTTAGGTGTTTTAAGTGTTTGGGCTTGGCCTTTTGGGTGTTTTTGGGCTTTTCCATATCAGGTGTTTCTATTTTTATCCAACCCCTCTCTCCCCCCAACTACCTTTTTGTCAAGTTTTCTTAATAATCTTTTTGTAGATAAAAAAAATTCACAAATAAAGAAGTGTTGACGATAAATAAACTAAAATAATTCATTTTTATTCACAAATTTGAACTCATAGTTAGTTAGAGAAAACGCAAAGTATGAGTAGTACATTGTTATGTGTGGTCTATTTTTTTTTAATTGTATAAAATATTTAAAATTTTATTTTAGTTACATTACAAACTAAAATACCTGGTTTATTCTTTTTACCCTATATTAGCCACCTACTGATTCTTTTTTTTTTTTACAAAAATTTAGGGCCATTTTTAAATTTTGCTTGAAGCCTCCAAAATCTCAGAGCTAGCCCCGTTCGCCAGATACGAAATATCCCTAGTGGTTTTCCTATATCCAATGGTACATAGGATATGCTTCTGATTTAATTTGGACTGATGCCACCTAAAATGGTGAACCTTGACCTTCAATAAATTAACAAAATAAAAAAATAATTTAAGCAAGTAAAAAGAGAAAGGGAAAACCAAAATCAGGATTTGTATTGCAATAAATTTTTCATTAACATTTACAGAGAGAGAGAGAGAGAGAGAGAGAGAGAGAGAGAGAGAGAGAGAGAGAGAGAGAGAGAGAGAGAGAGAGAGAGAGAGAGAGAAACTAATCTGATGAACAAAACCCCTAAAAAGATTTAAAGTTTGAAACCCTAAACTTGGATTAGGTAAGCTTCAGTGGAAGGTTGTGAAGTATTTCAATCGACATATAGTTTAGCTTTATATTTCATTCGTTTCGAAAAATGATGGGGCAAATAGTAGTAGCTAATAGTAATAGTAACAAATCTGAATTTAGGTAGGATATCTGGTAAAATTTTCCAATATAGGCATTGACGAATTTAAGTACATATATATTCAGATCAAGTGAGAGAGAGAGAGAGAGAGAAAGAGAGAGAGAGAGAGAGACGTTCAAACCGAAGATTTTAACAATTAATTAGAGATTTAATCAACCTTTGCAACAAAATTAAAGGTTTGAAAGGCAAAGGATCGGATCATTTCAACTAAAAATGAAGCAAAACGACGTACTTTATTTAAGTATACCAGTTGGAGCCCTCAAAAAGTTCAAGTAATCAAAGTTTAAAGAGAAAGTGAAGGACTTCAAAACATGAAAGAAAATAAAACTAATCAGATACTAATTAATTATGTAATCTTCTTTCTATAGTTTCCCATTTCAGATCTAACAAAACCACAAGTACAAAATTCAGGGAAAAAAAAAGAAACCGAGACGATCATCAAAATATAAATTGGATAAATTAAATTCATCAGCAAAAGAAAAACAACCAAAACAAAAGAGAGAAATTTCTCTTTTTGCTGTTTCAGGTAAGCATTGAGCTTTTGAGAAAAGAGAAAAACATAGAAACCTAGAGAGAGAGAGAGAGGAAAGGGGAATTTTCCAGATTTTGTTTTAGTTTTTCATGTTTTTGTAGAGGTAATTGAAACAAGGACTACCGAAAGTTTAGTGCTTTTTGGTATTCAGATAGATAGATAGATATACTGATATACGCAATAGTGGAGCAATTTGTTTTACCTAGAGCTACTGCAAAACTCGTACAGCTTTCCTCTATTGGAGAAGATGATGAGAGCAACTTCTGCATCGCAAAGTACCGAAAGCTCGTAAGCTTTCTTCAAAAGCCCATTCCTCCTCTTTGCAAATGTCACTTGCCTGTTGATCTTGTTCTCTATCCTCTTCAGCTCAACCCTACCTCTCCCCATTGAACCCTTTCTCCTCCTCCTAATTATGACCACTCACCAAATTCCCTCACCTCTTCACTCGCCTTCCTACCATTCATATGAATATATGATACAAACCTAGTGGTGGGAGTACATAAAATTCATCCTCTCTCTCTCTCTAAACACACAGTCTCTCTCTTGTTTTAGGGCACTAAACAGAGGAAAATGGACATGATAAGGTACGATTCTTTTTGTGGTTGTGATGTGAATCGGACGGTGGAGGGGTGAGGGAGACCAACTGCATGCGAAGTAGGATGATAGGGAGATGTGGAAACAACAATGATACATGTACAACAAAAGTCTCAAACACACTCACATATTGTGTGGAGCTCATACACATTTCACACGCAAATGTATGTGAATTTCACACACTATATAAGTGTATCGGAGATTTGTTGGAACTAATTGTTGTACATCTATCATTTTTTATGTGAAAAAGTAAAAGTGGGCGAAACCTTTGGAACCGATGTGCTATTGAGTGCTAAAGTGTCCAGAAAAAGCGTACTACGTGTCGATCGATTGATTAAGTGGTTGGAATCTGATCGATTCACCTCTGACGCCCAGACCATCACTTTAGACGTGTTTGACGCTATCAACGTTTGGTATATAGTTTGTCCTTCTTAGACTATCCCTAATAGCATAACCAAAATAAAGTTAGTAATATTGGCGTAAAAAATAAGAATAATCAAATTTAACTTCTTAAACAATAACCAAATTTGAGCCTTTCAATAACCAATGCTAGAAACATTTATCTAAATAACCAAAAATAGTGATCAGTCATACTCACAAAAGTTACTCTAGCACCACGAGTTTTCGGGCACGTTAATTAATTATTTATTAGGAAAAGAGTAATTTAATTAAAACTCATTTCAATAATAAATTAAATTGATTAATCACTTACAATACGTCAAAAGATAGATCCAGTCACTACATTTCCGAAATATCATAACTTAAGTCTGATATTACAAACGGAAAATGGAAGTACATTATTTCCTCCGTCTGAATTTATTAGCCCCTTTTGGGAGTTTAAAACATTTTTTTAATTATTGAATCTCTATTTTGATGATATTGTTCTTTATCCTATATGTTACTGTTGATAATTTACTGATTTACAATTTTTTTTTTTTTCAATTTTTGAATACTGATTTGTTTCTTCCTCATTTTTCCTCTTTAAGTGACGAGACTATCTCTGGAGATTGCAGGTTTGTGCATGGCTAAACAATACAATTTGGGATGTATGGGAAGCAAATGGTGCATGGTTAGACTAATTATATTTTCGCAATGTGTTTTTTTTTTTTTTTTTTTGTTAATCAGCTTTTTCACATTGTGTTGGATAACTTAATTTTATTTTTTTTTCGGAATGTGTTTTTTTTGTTAATCAGCTTTTTCACATTGTGTTGGATGACATATATTTTCGCAATGTGTTTTTTTTTTTTTTTTTTTGTTAATCAGCTTTTTCACATTGTGTTGGATAACATAAATTGGATATTTTTTCTACTACTTTGTGCATGCAAATTGTGTCCATCATTCTTTGTCCTTCAAGTGATGATGACAGTATTTGTCCATCATTCTTTTCATTCCTTATTTTTCCTCCTTTTAAGTGATGAGAGTTTTTGTTGGATAACATATATTGGAGATTTATGTTGTTGTAACTTTTAGTTTCATATATTGTTCTTGCTCTTCCGCCAAATAAAAAAAAACGATGGAATTCAAAGTAGTTGAGAAGGATTGGACAATCTTGCAAGAAAAAGATCACAAGTTTTTTAGTGGACAGTCTTTTACTTTGAAAAGTTTAATAGGTAGATTATTAAAGAAAAAATATACCACCTCCGTCCGGATTTGTTGGTCCGTTTTGGGGATTCCAATTTTTTTTCCATTAATTTTTGAGTTTGTTAATTTCCTATTTTATCCCCAATCCCTCCATTTAATACTCCCTCCATTCCAATTTGATAGTCTACTACGAAACTACATGAAATTTCAAACTAAAAAATAATGTAGTTACAAAAATTATTTTCTTATGAATATGGATCTTGTTTGATAGATCTCATTAAGAACTTTAATACGGTGCAAAAAAAATACAAAAATGTAAACACGTTGTTCAAAAAAAAAAGTTTTGAGTTGTTATTTTAAGTTTTAGAGAAGGGGCAAAAAAGTAAAATTTTCATACTTTATCCTTTGACTTTTAAAAATGGACAAACATTTTGGGACTTGAAAAAATATGTTTGTGGACTAACAAATCCGAACGGAGGGAGTATATTTTTGTACCAATTCGAAAAATGAGTATGGACTTGGTCAAATAGACCGTGTGCCACATATTATATTAGGTAAGTGTTTGATCCAAACAATTTTAAAAACACTAGTTCCTGTCACATTTTTTGCAAAACTATTTGGATCAAGCACTTATCGATATCCGATTAAGCTGAATTTTTGCAGGACTTCCTATTTTACTCATTTAAACAAGATCAATGGTTCAGAACGTCACAGTGGGGCCCGTAACAAAATCGTGTGTTTTTTTTATGTGTGAGGGGAACCGGCTCCTATATATATATGTTTTTTTTTTTTGAGCAACAAAAAATAATATTAACCTTTGAAGGAGATACAAAGATTAACAAGGAGAGGATGAAAAGGCATCAAAACTAGGGAGGGCATCCCAACAAAGTTGGCAGCCCCTCAATAGAGAATCACATGCCCACACCCAAATCCAAAATAGAGCACGCAAGATGCCTACTCGAAACACAAAAATATTAGATTTAGCAAGAAGACATGCCCACCAACAGATGCTACAATAGACAAGTACATAAATGAGAGATACATAAGAGAGCTAAAGCAATGACTAACTAGCATATCGATCAGGAACATTGAAGCCCTGCATGGAATTGTAGTTGTTGCAGCAATTCTAGCAGTGTTAACAGACCTGGAATTCCATGGTGTGGTGAGGATTGTATCTTCTACCCTGGTTGTTGTATTTTGAACTGTCGAGAGAATTATTTTGTGGCTTTGTAGGCTTTTGAAAAGTCTTTTTCATTTAACCAGAGCCCTCGTCTGAGTTCCACCGCTGGCAACGGTTAGATAGTGGATAAGGGCTGGGGTGAAGGCTATTCTGGCGTCCCATCACTTGATTGAGGCCTTTTCTGTTCGTTCTTGAGAAATGGGGTTTCTAAAAAATTGGAGGTTTCAACCATATCGAAGACCTTTTGGTGATTCTAGCTTTCACAGAATTGAAATTCAAGGATGTGCAAGTTAGATCGATGGGTGGTAAATTCATGCTTATTACATTTCCAAGCTTTGAAGACAGAAATAATGCTTTAGAGAATCAAGTTATAAAAGGGTGGTTTCAATCCTTTAAGCATTGGTGATGTTGCTAGCCTCTCAAGATTGGTATGGCTTAAGATTAGAGGAATGCCTTTGAATGCCTGGGAATTGAAATCTTTTAAGAAAATTGCTGAATTTTGGGGTGAGTTTTTAACCCTAGAAGAAACATTGAGTATGGAAGCTTTAGATGTTGGGATATTACTCATGGTTACTAGTTGCAAGTATAAAATTGATGAGTGGATTAATGTTTTTTTTTTTTTTTTTATCAGCAAAGAAAAACTTTTTATTAAATAAAAGGGATAGATACAAGGAAAGCCAAAGGTCAAACAGGAGAGGGAAGTGGATTAATGTTACAGTCAAAGACAGGTCTTATCATGTTAAAGTTTGGGAAGAAGAATGCAATGACCCTTTTGACGCCAAAGGAGTAAAACACAAAGATATCCAGTTCAGTACCAACAATGTTTCTAATCCTGTTAAGGATGGTGCTTCTCATATCGAAATGACTACAAGGAGAATATGGATGAGCTGGTTCTGGAAGATATTGTCCAAGAGACTCCTATTCAAATTCTGCAGGAGAATCAGATTAATAAGACTGATGCCCAGATTGTGCAACAAAGGAAGAAGACTGATAGTAAAGAATCTGGTGGAGAAGATGATGACATGGAGAGAGAGGATTATGACATGGAGAGAGAGGATTATGACAAGGATTACAACAAGGATGATGCTGAATATCTAGTGGATGACATGGCCAAGCATGGTAGAAAAGATATTGACAAAGAAGCCAACAAGGATATTGGAAAAATCACATTGAGCCACTCTACTCAACTTGTTGGGGCAAGTGGAAAGACATTAATGTCAGATGCTATTAATGAAGCAACAAAAGAGCAGGATTTTAGTGTCCCTATGTCGGCTAAACTCAACACTCAAGATAAAAGTGGAAGAGTTAATGAGGAAATTTCAAATTCTACCCAAGGCCTAGATTCTTTTATTGAGAACTCAACAGGCCCATTATTAACGGATGGACAAGAGAGAGATAACATCAGTGGGGACAGCTTGATGGACTCAGCACAATCTGAAGAGGCATAAGATCTACTTGATGCTGGGTTGGAGGAACTACAGAGGAATCATGAAGTAGACACCTTTGAAGATAGCCACATTCCAATTCAAGCAACGGTTAAAGGAAGAAAAGGGAAAAAGAAGAGAAAAACCATTGATGAGATTCTAGGTTTCTCAAAGGTTAATTCGTATAACAAAGGGGGGGTAGAAATAAGAATAAGTGTGTGGTGGTGAGCTATGATGCACGGACACGGAAACGGACACGGGGACATGGCAATTCTAAAAAAATGGGGACACGGACACGGCAGGGGACACGCCATGTGTATATTTATTTATTTAATTAATTATATATTTATTTACATATATATATATTGATAATATATTTTAAAACTTTCGGGGCTCAAATTGAATTTTTTTTAAACTTTCAGGGATAAAATTGAAATTTTTTAAAACTTCCAGGGGTAAAATTGAATTTTTTTTAAAACTTCCAGGGGTAAAAGTGAAATTTTTTAAAACTTTCAGGGGTAAAATTGAAAATTTTTAAAACTTTCAGGGGTAAATTTATTATTACTCAAAAATTAAGGTGAAAAACTGTAATTTAGCATATATATATATATTAGATCGTCTTCCTCAGGACCTCAGCCGACATAACCATTACACCTTCAGCCCTAAAAAATCAGATCTGATCTTCACGCTACTGCTGGAAGCTCAGGTACGTACGTCGTCTCTCTCTCTCTCTCTCTCTCTCTCTCTCTCTCTCTCTCTCTCTCTCTCGGCTTCTCTCTCTCTCTCCCCCCGTGTCCCCATCTGTGTCCCCCCGTGTCCCCAGCCGTGTCCCCATCCAAAAAAGCACGTTAGCCGTGTCCCATGCCACGTGGCGTGTCGGGACACGTGTCCCGCCGTGTCCCCGTGTCGGGACACTGCGATACGGCACCCTGGAGGCGTGTCGGTGCTTTGTAGGTGGTGAGATCAGTCGTTGCCGCTGCTGCGCTATCTGCTTCTATCTCTTCTGATGGTATCAACAACAGAAATAGAATCGTGCTCAACGAAGCTCAAACCATTTGGGAAATGAACGAGCTCAATGGAATTGGTTACGATGGAGATGTGGACGAGGTCATATGTAAAATTGCCGAAATGATAGATCATGATAAGGTAAAGGCTACTGCACTTTAGGATCCCTCTTGATTATGTCATGGATCGTCAGAGGTTTAAGTAAGCATGAGAAAAGAGGCCGGTGGTATCTTCTCTTCCATCTCAGGAGTTGCTAGTACTTATGTTGTTGCTTCTGATGGTCCGGTTAAGAGTCTTAGCTTTCATGTCTGTGTCTGTTACTGCTGATTTTTTTTATGGAGTTTCATTTGCTAGTTTCATCTGCTTCTTTCGATTCATCGGCGGTTTTGATGGAAATTGGAATGGGTGCTTTTCTTTTCTTTGCTTTGCTATTTGTTCTTGGAGTTGTTGCTACTTTTGTTTGCTTCTTGGAGTTTCTCCTTCTTGCTGCTGCTACTATTTGTTTCAGCTGGTTAAGCTTATTGTCTTTGCTAGTGTGGAATTGATATTGGGGTGTTCTCATCATTGGGTTGGGTTTATCTGAAGTTTCATTTGGATGAGTCAACATCTTTGCTGGATTCAGACTCATTTGGTGATATATTTTCTGGATTCAATCGATTTGATGCAATAGTGCTGGAGTTGCTGCGACTGTCTGGTTATCTATGCTTCATCCTGTTGGCTTTATTGGAGTCCGAATTGGAGAATTGTCATGAAGTATTGTTGCTGTTGATCCCAATTTTGGAGTTGATTTGTAGCTGCTCTAGTACTAATCTTGGCACAAGGAATTCATCCATTTTCATCCTCAACCCACCAATCTCAGAGGTAGCTGCTGTAGACACCCCAATTTTGAATCCAAAATGCACTCGAGCATTTCCAATGATGAAGCGGACCAATCATGATTACCTGGAACTTGTAAGTTTGACTTGAACTTGACCAAATTAACTAAGTAGCAACCAAAATAACCCAAACCAAACCAAACACTGTTGAACCAAGCCAAGCCAGCAATCTGCCATCAAGCACCCTGAGCGCTCAACCCCCTAGCCTTGAGCGCTCAACCAGGAGAAAGCGCCTTGAGCGCTCAAGCCCACGGCTTTGAGCGCTCAACTCTGATCCAGTCAGCAACCTGCAGAATATCTAATCATGAGATTTTCTGCATGGGAGCGTCTGGGGATGATCTGCTACGATCTCTATACGTATATACACCCCACTAACTCCAGAAATACACTCAAAAATACCCCCAAATACAAAACCCACTTTTTCTCTCTCCTCTCTTCCCTCCCACTCACTCTATAAAATCCACTCACCACCCCCGGTTTTGGGGGTTAACAACTCTTACACTCCAGCTCTCAAACTCCCCCAGAAAATCAATCATCTCTCTCTCTCTCTACAAAACCGCCCTTTCACCATCAAAACCACTGATAAAACCACTCATCAAATCTAGAAATTCTGTTCTTGATCATCAACCAACCATATACATTGTCCAATTCGTCTGCAATATAAGCCAAAACATTCACAATCATCCATCCTCAAGTCCAGAATCAAGTTCAAACTACAAGCATTTCCAAAAGGTAGTAAAACATGTGATGAACTCACTGTTTTGGTTCATCTGAGGAAGACCAGTGAGTTCAAGCAAGTTCTTTGTACTTGCATTGAACTCACAAAGGTCTTAGAATCGTTCAAAAAGAGTTTTCAAATTTGCAGTCACAACAGGGGTTGAGCGCTCAAGCTTCAGGCTTTGAGCGCTCAAGCCCAGTTCTGAACAGGTTCCCTTTTGTTGATTTTCGTGCTTTCTTTTGGTTTTGATCATCACTTAATGTTTATCAATGTTCATGGATTTCTTCAAACAGCTTATTTGAGTCATAAAACCATATGCATGAGCATTGTTTAATCATTTTATGATGATCAAAAATCAAAACCTTTGCAAGTCGTATCTTTAGGTGCAAAGGAGTGACTGAAAATCATGTTCATATGCTTCTGTTTAAATTCCAGAAGGTCCTGAGAATCGTCAATCATCCCTTCTAAAGTCAAAAATTGGTAAGCCAGTTTATGGCTTGAGCGCTCAAAGTCATAAACTTGAGCGCTCAAGCTGTTCTTGGGCATTTTGTTGTTTACTTCATTGTTTCGATGATGGACCATGGCCTGGTTTGCTGGTAGTGTGTGTGTGTTGTTATTGTGGTGTTTGGAATCTGGATTTTTTCTTTTATTCCTCTTTTCGAAAGTATTTTCTTGATTAATCTATGGGGATTCTTCTCTCTTCCTATTCTTTTAAGGATCAATCCGTCTATTTTATTTGATTTCCTTTGAAAAACGTTTGATCAGTGTTGATCTTGTAAAGAATGAGAAGAGAAGCTGTGGAAAAGAGAGTAAAATCACAGAAGCCTGGAACTAGATTGAGCGCTCAAGCCATGGGCCTTGAGCGCTCAAGCTGGTTTAAGGGGTTTGAGCGCTCAAGCCTCTGTCTTTGAGCGCTCAACCCCTATTTCGGAATCCAGTTTGCAAAACAGTTTGTTGGGCCACAATATTTGTATTTTCTGGGTTTGTTGTATAATTTCTGTAATTTCTCATTTCTTTGCAAATATTTGTAATAATTCCATTTATCATCATCATCATCATTCATATAAACCATCAAGCACAAGCATCCACCTTAGGTATATCTCTCATGTTTTTATTGTTTATGTGGTTCCCATCCCCAACCTCCCTATGTTGTGAATAAATCGAATTTTGAATATTCTTTAAAATCCCACGGAACATCGAGTAGAGACCGGTTCACGGACCGGGCGAGAGGGGTGCCATAAAACCCTTCCCCTCTCGTAACCAAACCCCCGAATCCGAGAAATCTTTGGTCTTATCAAGATCAGTGAAATCCTTTTTCAAATGGGTAAATGAGTCATCTTTTTATCGGTTTCTCGGGTTCGGACCTAAAATCCGGGTGGCGACTCAAACAATCACAATCTTTTCGAACGCGAATCGCGCCGAATCTCGGTGGGCCGTCCACAAGCTGGCGACTCTGCTGGGGAGTTATTGGTTAATATATATTTTATTTAATTACACTTGTGCAATTTTTATTACACTTGTGTAATTTTATTAAAATATGTGTTAATCAAAGTGGGTTTAGTTTGAAAGATGTTTTGTGGGATTTTTGAAAATTTTTGAAATTCGATTTTGCATTGCACTTGCATGGTTCTTAAGCCTCGCTGGCGTGTTTTGGCAATCCTGCCCGGCTTGCCGGTGACAGGGAATCCCGAAATGCCCAGCAACCCTCGACCGTGATAAATCACATCGTCACTATCGTCTTTGACGGTAGGAGGCGGTTTTGATTTTGAGTCCGGGGTACCCTCAGCGACCAAAACCAGCCTTTTACATATAATTAGCCATAGAACCCCACGTTTAGCAGCCAACCGTGTATTAAGTTTATGTGCTCCACCATGTTAATGTGCTCTCTGTTATCGCTTTCCTCGCCATGCCATGTTGCATTCATACATTTGCATTGTATATAGTTGTCGCGAGCGTTCGTCCGTTTTGTTTTTCGGTTTAGATTTTAGAGCCTCTGCGGCTAGTAGGAGATTGCCCCGGCCCGATGATGAGTCGTGCATCCCACATGCGCGTTGTTCTTGCGAGTTGGTCTTTAGGGTGACCGGACATGGGAAACTTTGGATTATCAAATTCCTAAACACTGATCTAGCCAGGTTTAAGGGACCTTGGCCCGAGAAGGATCAATCGCCCTTAGGCTTCTGATCTAGATCATTGTCGGAATTAGTATGAATCAGAGATTCCCAAATTCGATTATTCAAATTTAAGGACTTTATTGCTTCAAAAAGAAAACTTGAGGATTGGGGCAATCTTCCAAAACGGTAGAACACAGTCTAGGAGACTTTAAATCCACGGAGTTTGAGATACCTCCGGTGTTGACCGTGCCCGAACGGTCACCCGTGTTTCGGACTAGCCTTGGAATCGATTGTAACTGGATGGCGACACCTCATTGCTTTGTCTCGGATGGTCAAAGAAAGGATAACGATTGCGGTTTTAACATCTAGGCTATAGGTTAAAGCCGTAATTGCCGAGTAAACCGACTTACCCGTGGTGTTGTTTCAATCTGCTGTGCAAACGATTCCAAGTGAGTTCCGAAACCGGTAGATTAACTCTTAAGGCTAGAAATAGGGCTAACTCTGTGAGTTGAGTCGCGGCGAGACGATTGAGAGCATTTTGTAAATCATTCTTTTGTGCATAGTAGACACGTCGAGTACGCATCTGAGTCCGGCTTTTGCTTTTGATCAGTTCTTGAACCATTGGGCCGGCAAAGAAGAAGAAGACCTTACCTGTTTGGACTCGACCTCCCGGACAGAGATTATCTAGATCCTTATCGCCAAAGGTTGAGTCAGCTATGGCGGCAGAACAAGAACAGGATCCCCCGAATGAGCTTGAACAGATGAGAAAGGAAATGCATG
>CM029272.1:17067872-17289216 GCA_016920895.1 Vaccinium myrtillus | reverse complement strand
TGGCTTATCAATCAAGGGAAAGGTTACACTACACACCCTTATTTAGGTGTGTATCATATGCACCACTATAAAAGTTATGAATTGATTAGCTCTTATTAATAAAAATTACGATTTTTTTTGTATAAAAGTTATGAGACACACCAAACGTTATGAATCATACGCTGAAAAGTTACAGAACATTAAAAAAATGTTACGATTGCCAATGAGGTGGCACAATATGGATCATACAATAGGTGTATATGCTACACACCTTTAATGGTTGTTTATTATATTGTTGCCATTCCCACCAAACCTATCATTGATTCCCTTTTCTTTTCTTCTTCTTCCTCTCTCTCTCTTATCTCGATGTACCCTTATCGAGTATAATATCTTCTTTTTCTGATTAAAAAAAAAAATTCCCACATCGGAATTTCATAAAAATATGGATTGATATATAAGGGCACTCATCAAGTTACTGTATAACTCGAAGATAACATTTTAAGTCATGTGGATATCAAAAGGTTAGCAGGTCAACTGCGCGGTCGTTACATCCCCTCTCCTCTTTAAATTTACAGATTTTTACCTCTAGGTCTAGAAAAAATGTATCTAATTACCTCTAAGGTAAGTCATTTTTTTCAATTACCATTAAGGTAAGTCATTCTTTTTTTCTTTTTTTGAAAGAAGAAAGAATATATTAATCTTTGAAACACATTACAAAGATTAAAGGGATCCAAGGAGCTAGGCATCACACCGGAGCAGGAGAAAGCCAAAAGGCAAAACTCACACTCCGGCGATCATATGCCGCTAGGACTCGAGGGGAACCAAGGTTGGCAAGAGGCCAACAGAAAAAACACCCCGAAAAAGACATCCTAAAAGAATCGGGACCTAACACCTCAACAACACAAAGCAAAACTGAAAAATCTCCCTACGGGCCTTTTACACCAACATGGCTTTATAGCGCACTTCATCATTTTTCTCCATCTTGACGATCTTGCTAATGACTTCCCCTTCGTCACCCTCATAGTTGACTCCCAACAACTTCTCGAAATCCCATTGGGCTATAGCCTTTTTTCGAAACCCTTCGTCCTCCACGGATAAGTTTTCCTCCCTCACTTTCTGGGCTTTGTTGAGCAGGATATGATTCCTATTGTTGATCCCATCGGACGAGAGGGAAGAGGCTGCACCTGGTCTAAAGGCTACACCTTTAGTCCTTCGAATCCCCTTCCTTCTAAAAATAATCTTATTGAAATTCCCCAAGATTTCGTCCATAGGCTTGACCTTTCTCTTACCCTTCCTTCCCCCTCTTTTCTTAGGTGGCAATGGATTAACCATTCTCACCGTTTGATCACCTTCATTCTTAGAAGAAAACTCATGAGCCTCTGACCCAAGAAATACTTTGTCTGTTAGACACATTTCCCCCAATCAGACATCATATGGGAGGTGGTCATTATGGTCCTTCACCTGGCCCGCTTGCCCATCATCCAAAGCCAAAGTAATAGGGGTTTGCAAATCTAGAACCTGCAACTTCTGATCTTCCTCGAGACTTAAGCTTCCAATGACATTGGGAATCTCCACAATGGCACACTGCTTGTCCCTTAAACAACAAGGCGTTTCACCCACCAACGAAGCACAATCTTCATCCACATGCTTGGGAGACAAATTGGCCCTATCAGTGGAGTCCCCTTTAGTATCCTTAGCCACATCCACCTCTGAGTCATCATCCCTTGTAACCTCCCTATACTCCTTAGTCCGAGAATAATCACTCCCTTGCGAAGTATTGTCGCTGAAAAGTTTGAACCCGCCTTGGAGAACCATTTGCTCTTCCATAACCCTCACTGGAAAAACCCACCCTTTATAGTCCAAATGAATCACTTCATTAATCACTTCCATACGATCAGTCGTGATTTGGATTTTCCCAACAGAAAAATTGAGGGCTTTGCTTGTAGCATTGTCTATAGAGACAACTTCTCCCCATAACTTCCCAATCTTAGAAAAGGAAAAATCATCCCAAGCCTGAAGAGGAACTCCATAACAATATAGCCAAATCACACGACAATGAGTAACATTGAACTCGGGCTTCCATCTATCAACATTAACAAACCATTTCCTAAATTGACTAAGCTTCCCACTCCTAAAGACAAAATCCATTTCAGAAATAGACTCAAAAGTGAGGAGCACTTTCAAGCCCCCTAAAGATCTGATTTGGATGTTAGGACCAAAAACATGATAAATCGCAACGCTTAAAGAATCGATAGATCTTGGGGATGGCAGCACGGCTATGGCACTTCGCCATAGCCAGCCATGCCCAGCCTCACTTACCTCAATACGAAGAGTAGTATTAACGGTCCCACATCCTTTGCTTGCCTCCGAAAAAGAATGAGCACTATCCTACCAATGTCCTATTAGAATCTCCGAAGAGGACGCTTTGCCCCCCGTGGCAAGTGCTCCCTTAGGTAACTCCGATTGAGTATGATAGTCAGCTTTGCCCCCCACTTTGTCCTCTGAATATGCTGGTTTCTTAACACCAAGATTCTGTTTGATCTTCTGCTTCTGAGTGTCAACATCTCCCTTCCAAGGAAAGCTTGCAATCTTTGCGTGCAGCGTGTGACCCCTGATAAACATACCCTTAATACCTTTGATTGCAGACAGAGCTTCTTTCCGCTGGCGAAACCTAACAAACCTAAAGATTGAGTTTGTTAAGGATCTCTTGTTGGGAATCACAGAATGAACTACTTCACCGTGGGAGCTAAAGAGTTAAGTCAACCACTCCTCGTCCATTGAATCTGGAAGATTATCCACAAAGATGGAGGTAATGTTAGGGACCCGTCCGTCGATTCCTCGTACACTTGCATTCCTATCTCTGATCCCTGCAGGTTTCCGTCTAGATACCCTTGTCCAATCACTCTCCATCAAACAAAGATCACATTTAGACCTTGATGATGCGAGAAAAAAGGACCCCTGAACAAGTAAGGTAGGAATTAGGTTGAAAGAAATGGATATCGAACAGCTTATATGAGGAATATGGTCGAATAGGTGGAGTGCGGTGGGGAAACTAGTTTTGGGGATATGGTCTGAAGGTTTGGGTAGGGATGGGAGAAGGATATGGGGTTGGACAAGAACCCCCAGACAAACCGTGATCGAGTGAATCCTAGTAAAGAGAACACTGGGCAACGATACCAGAGTTGACCGCTGGAATTAGAGAGGACGAAGGTAGAAAGAAAAACAACTAAAGAGAAGGGAGAGGAGTTTGGAGAGAGCAGGTGAGGGGGTTTGGAGTTGCTGGCCTTCATCAGCCGCCGGCAAAGGCGGCGAGGGGAAACATATCGGTGCCTAGTCGTCCTTTAAGGCAACCTCTATCCCACATCATTTGGGTAGGATCTCCTACCGTTATCAATTAGGTTTTCTGAGTTTGTATTGCGGTAACTCATTCTTTTTTGGGGTTTAGGTTTATGGTACACTTTCCTATTATAGGGTTTTAGTAGTTTAGGCACTTTCATAGGGTACCCTAGGATTTAGGTTTAGGCACTTTCATAGGGTACCCTAATATTTAGGCACTTTCATATGGTTTAGGGAGTTGAGGAGAGTGTGCCCATGTGGAGAGAGAGAGAGAGAGAGAGAGAGAGAGAGAGAGAGAGAGAGAGAGAGAGAGAGAGAGAGAATGGGAGTAAATTGTACCTACTGGTGCATTTTCCAATTGGATCTAGCGCTACTTGTACCTTGGCGTAATTTGCCTACAAAAAATGTACCGTCCAAGAAATCCCCTTAAATTTATTTTATGGATGCTCAATTCCTTGGACAATTTTTCATGAGCACCTACTACAAGATCTCGGTTGGTATCAAAAGCCCAATTCCATGTGCCAAGCTGCTACACAATGGACGCCAACAGCAAACGCCAATTATGTGTGCGCTAAGCCTCAAACTCTACACACCGCCAAGTTCCTCAAACTCTAGACAACACCAAGTTCGTTTTTGTTTTTTTTGGTTCGATTATCAGGGGTACTGTTTTGGTCAGCTTGCGCATATACGTCAACTAATTTCCTACTCGATCTGGTCAAAGACAAGTCATTCATGTCTAGACTAGTAGATGTTAGTCGACCTTGTAAGTTGGACTCTGAAAATTTCTTGGGATAACTCGTAATGATTGGTTTGGTCTTTAATTACAATCTAGCTCCAAAGATTGTGCAGAGTTACCATGGAGCTGGCAATACTTTGGCCCTACCCAAAAAATTAATTTGAGTATAGTTTATATGTAGTATTACATATTTTTGAAAAATTTCATCTATATATGAAAAGTATGAATAATCTTCCCATTGAACTCACTTATCTTTAAACTCTTCCACTAAGATTGTCATAAGAGGTAAGTTATGCCTCACTTATCACGTTAAACAATAATTAATCTATTTTGAACAATTGCTTAGAGAAAAACTCCTCCTATGCACCTACTCGCAATATCGGGAAACGTAATGGTATCGGTGATATGGTCAATTTTGTCATACGACTGGATATTGGCTGACCGTATCATTGGTAATTCACAGTATTTGAGGTCTAAAATCTCGCTCGCTACGTAATAGCTAATACGATACGTAATGGCCATTTAACACCCTGATACAAATTCCATAACCAGAAAATTTTGTTTATTCTCCATCCCTCCTTTTTTAAGTGTGTTACTTCATAAATTCAACTTATTGTAGAAATATCATCATTACACCTTTCATATCAACTTTTATTTCCACTTTATATTTTACATTAACTTTTACCTCCACTTTATATTTTTCAAATCAATTTTTACCTCTATTTTCCAAAATTACCCTATACCTTTACCCATTAACTCTTTACCCACTAACTTTTCAAAAGGACAAAATGAGAATTTTACAAACTTTTACCCATTAACTTTTGAAAATGCACAATTATCAAAGGACAACCCAAAATAGAATGTCGACACTAAAAAAGGGATGAAAGGAATAGTTAATTCAAGGCTTGAGCATTGAGCCCCCGTTCAAACATGCGAATCATGTGCATGCCAAGCAACTATTGATCTTTTTTGACCAATTTTACTAGACATACTGATCCATACACCGATCAAGCCAATGATCCTACATGTAAAAGGTGGGAAAATTTGGGCCCTCTACAATCGTCTCTCTCCACCCCTCCCATTCCTCTATACCATTTTGTGTCTCTCTTTCACTCCACCCTCCCTGTATCACTCCCTCCTCCCAAACCATTGGTGCCAACCCTCTCTCTCTCTCTCTCTCTCTCTCTCTCTCCTCCCAAACCACCGCCAATGGACGATTGAACTCCACCGCCACCACCGACAGACAATCAGACTCCACCACCACCACCGACGGACCCCACCAGCACCATTGACGATCTTTTCTCTCACAAGTTTCTCTTTATCACATCCCTCTCCTTGTATTTGAATTTGATTTTCATAATACATGAAAAGAGTAAGAAATTTCGGTGGGTATTTATTAGGTTGTAAAAGTTGGTAGTCAGATTATGCAATGGTGGTGCATGTGTGCAACAAAAATTTCTATGGGTTTTAATGGTTGGTGTAAGTATCTAGATATAAAGCTATAAGTATATGTGTGTGTTGTATAACAGTGTGGGAAAAGAGTGAGAAAAGTAGAAAATATAGAGCGGATAGAGGAGACGTGGGAACCCTTCCAAGGGAATCTCCCCCACCAGTTTTATGTATGTGTGAATGAGAAAAAGGTGTTTGATAGTTTGTAAGAATTTCAATATACAATGAGTTTTGTGTGTATTTTGTATTTCTCTTTTATTCCCAGATCAAAAAACTCAAGAAACAACTTCCCATGAAAGACAAGATAAGAGGACTTCAAATAGAACAACAATTTCAATTACTGGGTAAGGGGTTGCATTTATAAACAAAACGGTCCGTCTATACACCGCCCACTGGGCGTTCAATAAGAATCACTTTTTTCACTCCCCAACGCAAAGCTCTGTCATCGAAATGGAGAAGTTTTGACTTTACATCACTCCGCATTTGGTGCTTGTCAGAAAATGATTAGATGTTGTCCTTTGCTCACTGCTGGACGATTTTACCCTTTTCTATCCTTTGTGAAAGGACTCACCGAAGCAAAGGGTAAAGAAAATGTACGAACTGCAAGGCTCACTTTTGAGTCTTGTACACATGATCCTAATCATTTAATAATTTTAAAATAATTTTTCAAAAATTACCTTTCAAAAAATTCAACTTAATTGGATATGTGTATGTGGATAATCCAGTATTCCGATTTCTCATTAGAATTTGGGATCCTGAAAACTTGAAGGGTGGTCTTGAATTCTAAATGAAAACTTGATGTTTGGATCACCCGCTTATGCATATCCAATTGAGCTGAATTTTTTCAGGGACACGCGAAAAATTATTTAAAATTAGTAAAATTATTCGTACGGGACCCAAAAGTGAGTCTTGCATACTGTTAGTACATTTTTGGTACTTCTTTGTTCGATACCCTTAGCATTTTCTCTGTGTTTTTTAAAAAAATACAACCAACATAATGTCATATTTTTCTTGTAGTCTCAACAATATCTAAAAAAATTTAAAATCATTACTCTATTCGTCTTTTTTTAAGTGTCCCATTTGAAAAACGTGTAGTATTTTTTTGACATAAAAAAGATATATGCATATATATTTTTCATAAATTTATTGCACAAAATTAAAGTGCTCAATAAGTACTTTAATTTGGTTGGAAAAAAAATTATAGAAATACACTTTTAGGAGATATAAATGCATGTATTCGAGTTGTGAGCAGTAAAATGGGACAGAGAGAGCATATCAGAGTGGGTCTAAAAGAATTTAAAAACTTCACAAACATAAAGCTCAACTTCAATTCGTAGAAAAGGAAGAGGCCAATGGAGAAACCCACCCATGGGTTTTTCCGGTACTAGGGGCGAATACCTGCTTGCGATATAGTAACGGTCCACTTTCTCCCGGAGGCAAATAATGATTTAAGTGGGGGGCCATGGTGGAGGGTTTCTGTGATAGTCTCCCTTGAAATTTTTTCAATGTACGTAATCTGTCTTAGACACTCCATCATCAAAAAGTAAAAAAGAAAGGAATCACAATAAGTCTAGGAAAAAACAAAAAGATATGCACTTCGGTGCACCTTTTATATATTTCAATACATTGATCATATTTAACATTTTCCAAAAAAAAAAAAAAGTAAAGGAGAACTAACGTGTCATTTTGGAAGGGCAGCTTTGTCAAATGAAATTTATTTGGTTTTGTGTCTTTTCAACTTGACACGGTAACCATGTACGAACAAAACCCTGCCAAGATTAAAGCATTTTGGGCCCACTTAGGTTCCGCCCATTGGGCATATTATAGAATTTTCCTAAACAAAAATCTGCACTGATGAACAATTCCAACACAGTTTCTTATTACCTACAAATATCTTCTTTTTTCCGTACTTGCACACCACTGGTTTACCATTTTCTTTTAATGTTATTTATTTCTTTGTAGCATCATTGATATGGAGGTGGCGGTGTTGGAACATAAGGTTGGAACAATATTCAATTCTGAAAATGAAGCTCATGAATGTTATGCTAGTTATGCGAAAACAAAAGGTTTCGGGTCAATGACAAAAACCTCTAAAAAGCATGAGGATGGGATAAAGTCTAAATATAACTTACGGTTGTTATCGAAGAGGAAAGCCCAAGAGAACGACTTTGAATCCTGTTAAATTCCAGCCAACAATAAAAATAGATTGTAAAGCCCATAGGAATATTTATTTGCAAGTTGACAGGAAGTGGAGGTTGAACTCGATTGAACTGAATCATAACCATGAGATGGACTCGGATAAAGTGAGATATCTTAAGTGCAATCAGACTTTCCCACCACATGCGAGGAGGACAATTGAACTGAATACGTCAGCTGGAATCAAATTAAACAAAATTATTTCCTCATGTGTGATTGAGGCTGGGGGCCTAATAATCTCACATGGTTAGAAAATGATGCAAGGAATTACAAGAACAAAGTGAGGAATTTACAGCTCGAGGAAGGGGATGCTCAGGCAATGTATAAGTACTTTGTGAAAATGCAAAAAGACATTGGTGACTTCTTTTATGATATTAATGTTGATGAAGATAACCGAATACAGAACGTCCTTTGGGCCGATGCTAGGAGTAAAGAGTTATACAAAGAATTTGGCGACGTGGTCACTTTTGACACAACTTACCTTGTTAACACGTACGATACGCCTTTCGCACCCTTTAATTGTAGGGGTTAACCATCACGGACAGTCAATTTTGTTTGGATGCGGTTTGATATCACGGGAAGACACGACTTCATTTGATGGTTGTTTAAGAGTTGGCTTTCTTTCATGTCTGATTTCTATCTAATGCCATCATCACAGACTAATGTAAGGCCATGCAAAATGCAATAAGTCAAGTTTTTCCAATGATTGGTTAGGTGGATTGCACGCGGAGAGGAACCGATGGGTACCGACATTTGTTAAAGATACCTTTTGGGCGGGGATGTCAACAACCCAATGAAGTGAGAGCATGAATCCATTCTTTAATGTCTATGCCCATCTCAATATCACCTTGAAGGAATTTGTAGAGTAATATAAGAATGCCTTACGTAAGAAGGTGCAAAAAGAAGAAGAGGCAGACGTTCATTTTTTAAACGTACAAATTGAAAATGTGTCCCCTTATGGTTTTGAGAACCAATTTTAACAAGCATACACACTTCATAAGTGCTTGCAATTCCGAGAGTAAGTAGCCGAATTGATTTGGTGCAATTGGACCGTTGGACCGGTTGTAAATGGTAGTTCACAGTTTCAAATTGAACAAGACATTCTAGTTGGGAAGAGAAAAATTACATTTAAAACTGGTACTTTCTTTGATCATTTTAATGAAGAGTCAAGAGAAACTAATTGCAATTGACGATTGTTTGAGAGTAAGAGGATAACGTGCGTGCATATGATCATGGTTTGGTCCAAAAAGAAGCTTCAAGTAGTGCCTGATAAATAAATTCTATGACGATGGATGAAAAACATGGCAAGGTGTCACACAAAAGTTAAGGTGAGTTATGCTTATTGGGAACTCATGCCCGAATTTGTTCGCTATGATAGTTTGTTCAAGTTATTCAACAATGTCGTTGATAAAGCCATCTATTCCACTGCCAGACGGATAGGATGGCGGCAGGTTTGCGAGAAATAGGGGCAAAGAATGACTTAGACGGTGAGAAGTGTCTAAACAATATGGCTGCAGTTGGAGATGTGTAAAATAATTTAGAAAGTTCCCATGAGAAATCAAATACCATGGGTAATCCAAGTCAATGGATGAGTAAATTATTCAGAAGAGTGCGAAATTAAACAAAAAGGTACAATGTAGCCACATCAATCCAAATATCATACCGGTATCAGTATGTTATGTTTATGGAATGTCTATACAACTATATTCATTGCATTTAGCATTTGACATTATCTTCCTTTTTAGGATGTGGAAGGACTGAATGTTTTCATATTTGCACTCAAGAGAGTGCAAATATTAATGTAAGTATGAGTTCATTTATTCTACATCTTGTCCTTTCATTTTTATTTTATTTTTGCATGTTACTCCAATGAGAATTCGGTATGTTTTTCAGCCATCACATTGGAGTGTAGGATATTTTCGTACGTGGAAGCATAGACCTGAATCAATTTCTGTTTGATTTGGAAAATTAAGGTACAAGTTTAGTGTAATTGAAGTTATTTGGAAGCTGTTAAATTTTCCCACATTTGTGTTGTGTTGTGTCCTAGTGACATTGCTTGCGGTGTCAGTAATTGAAGTTCATTGAAATGAATTGAACAGTTACATAAGTAAAGTTCAATTCATAACTAGGTAAGGGTGAGCATGGACCGGATTAGTTCGGTTTCATGGTAAATCAAGAAACAAACTAATACCTACAGATTATGAATTTGGAGAACCAAATCAATCCAAACAATTACAATACGGTTCGGTTTCAATTTCGAACCACGGTTTGCTTCAGACTAAGAAATCATCTCTGTAAACTTGAAGAGAATAATTAAACCAAAACTTATATAAAAACCAATTGTATTAAAATAAGGGAATTGATATTGGCACTCCCCTTTTTTTTTTTGTCTCTATTAGGTGAAGTTACTACACCACCCTTGTACTTTATATTTTCATGTGTAAAAGAAAGGAATTAATTATAACATACAAGGGTGGTTTAGTAACTTTACCTAATATAGACAAAAAAAAAAAGGGGAGTGCAAATATCAAAACGGGGAGTGTCAATATCAATTCTCTAAAATAAAAATAGGAATTGGATTTCATGTATAAAAATTTTGGGGATATTTAGGAAATAGGCCATGGAATGGAATCACTAGAATGGATAATTGCATTAGGGAATTAGTTGGCAATGACAATGTTCTTTTGGTGTATAAAATGGAAATGAGTTGTGATATATGGAAAATGTTACAATACACACCCCTATAAAAGTTACGATTTTTTTTGTAAAAGTTACGAATTTTTCGTAAAAGTTACGATTTTTTTTTATAAAAGTTACAAGACACACCAAAATGTTACAAATCATAGAAAATGTTACGAATTATATTGCCGAAAAGTTACGAAAAACTAAAAAATGTTACGATTGTCGATGATGTGACACAATCTGGACCATACAATAGGTGCATATGGTACACCCAAATAAAGGGGTGTATTGTAGCCATTTCCGTGATATATAGAAGTTTAGGCTACATAACTTTCGCAAAAAGAAATATTGAATTAGACAGTGAAATAATTTATAGATCTATAATTTAGGAAGTTAGTTTTTTTTTTTTTTTTTTGAATAGAAAAATTGACTATATTATTAATTTAAAAAGTTAGTTGACTATGGCTCTTGTGTTTAGTTTGGTCCGTCTAATTAAACAAAAAAGGCTTTGTTCTTGAATGGATTTTATGAGATAAAATCTAATTTTGATAAAATGTAGTTTTGTTTTGAAGTGCGATAAAATGACATTGTTTTCCCAATGGATTAAATGTAGAGTTGATAAAGGTGTTTTGTAAATAATTTTGTGTCATAAAATGCAGTGTTGATAAAATCTAGTTTTGCTAAAATCTGTTGAAAATGTTAGATTTTATAAAAACTAGATTTTATGAGATAAAATCCATTCAAGAACAAGGCCTAAATAAATATATGTATAAATACGCGCAGACACATGTATGTGTACGGTTCGGATCGGTTTAGAACCGAAATCGTTAATATAAATCCACAGATCAAACCATATAATACGGTTTTTGATTTTTTTAGACGACAACCAAACTACAATACTAATAAACCAAATCAAACCATGCAATTTGGATTGTTTTGGACTGGATTCGCGGTTTGACGGTTTTTTTTCTCACCCCAAAACTAGGGGATGAATTTTAAAAAGTTTGGAATATAGGGATGGAAGAGGTAATTAACCCGAGAAAAACAGATACATCTCCGATATTTTAATCTGGCATCTCCATCCAAAAGATAAAGCGGCTAGTAATGATCTTCTGTATGTTGCGTTTCCCTCCAGAGGGCTGTTATGCGCCCCCATCTGACACCCACTCCCCCCATTGGCCCCACCCCCATTCCCCCAATACCCCTCCACTTTCGGCCCAACTTTGTTTCTCTTTTTTTTTTTCCTTTAACTTTATTTATTTAATTACTTATTTAATTTAGTTTATTCAAATTACAATTTGCAAGTAGATTATTTTTACATTGACATTTAAACTTGACTTTATATTTTAATTAGTTAATTAATTTGTCTTAACAATGAATAATAACAATAAAAACTTCTAAAAGTAAATAATATTACAATCACATTTAAAAAGTAAATAAATATTACAATCATGTTTAAAAGTGAATAAATATTACAATTGACAACGTCAGCCCTAATCAATATTGCCACCAAATTGTGGTCCCAGACGACGCCCAAAGTATGTCGTTCCACAATTGAACACCTTCGTTATAAGCAACGGCCCATCATCCCGCTGACTTCATTCGATGCATTCTTCCACCACCATATTGGGATGGGTGGTATAGGGTGATGAGGGCGCAAAAAAGTTGCACGAAGTGATTGTTAATACGGGCAATAGCTATTTCTTATTGTTGACCGAAATGGATGGGATCTCAATGGCAAGTGAGTAAAACAACTTCCAAAGATTCGCGTCAAATGTATATAGTACAATGTTGTACCGTGATGCAATGACTATCCCCAAACTCATACATTCCATCCAATATGGCCGTGGAGCCGTAGGCTTCCAATAGCTCAGTGACCGTAGTACATCATCTGCCATATTTTCTACGGGATAAACCGCATTGTAGAGAGCTCTATTCCGATTAATTTCTTGGATAAGATCATGTCGTACTTGAACATGGTACTCCTCAGTGCCATAGATATGTGCGGCTATCGCTCTGAATCCACAATGACCATCACCTTCTACGTCTTTGGTGTGGGACATATATCGCCGAAATTGCCAAGGTTGAAATTGCCAAGGTAAAAATCATTGAATGTAGTTAACCTCTTCCCTCTCCCTCTCTTCCCTCTCCCTCTCCACCCTCTCCCTCCCTGCATTTTTTCCTTTCCTTTTCCCTCTCAATGTAGATGCTTCTGTATAGGAAGGTATGCGCTTTCCACTTTGCTCAGCTTTTCCCACCGGTCGACCTCTATGTTCGGTGTTGTATGATGGGGCTCGAACATCGGTGTTGTATGATGGGGTGAGACGGATCTCGCCATATCCTTAAACTCGTCTATCATATGCTTTCGCATACGTGGATCCATCCCGTAATATGTCAACCACATGAGATGTCTCGTCGGGTTGTTCTCTCGCGTCATTAAACCCGGTCGCGTGCATAGAGAGCCTACTCCAATGAACGTGGATACTGGATAGCGGAATTGACATGCCGTGGGAACGATAAGCCCTCAAATCGTGCATACATGGCAATCCGTGTGTTGTTCTGATCGAACGAGCAAAGAATCGCCGCTTGGGAGGGGGTAGGCGTCATGCGGCGGATTGTAGTTGAAAATCGATCAACCCGGTGCATATAATGAAACGGACACTGATTTCATCAAACATGGCATCACGTAAATGGTTGTGGCGTGGAATGTTGAGAGATTTTTGGAACGACTTCTTAATTTTCCCAAATGAATTGTCATCATATTATCTATGCGTTCAAAAGATGTTTGAAGCGATGACATGGTTGTACCACCCAAATACTGCTTTAGCTTTGAATGTGCAGACTCGACCCTGTAATAGAATAAGTGCATTTTGTTTAAATAGTGTAACAGAATATAATGCAGAAAATTTTACTCGTAAAGTTACAAAGTGACTATACCTTTGACTTGAATTGCTTCCGAGGTGCATACATGTATCTGTCCATGCTGTAATAAATCGCTCTTTGTACGGCGTTAACCATGTATCCGCAAGATAAGTTATGACACGTGGATACTGGCTATACTTTTCACACATGGCAGCCCACTTATGCTGGTAAGACGAAGTGCTAGATGAATGAATAAGGGACTGCCATGATTCGTAAAAGTCTTTAAAATAATCACCAAGCACAGCGCTGCAGTTCTTCATTACGCACTGATTTATGTGCCAAATGCAAAGGATGTGACGTGCCATGGGGAAACACTCTTCAATGGCGTTAATAAGGGCCAAATCACGATCTGTAACAATCACCAATGGCAACGATGCCCCCTTTCCAACCATCTACTTCTTTAAGGTATTCAAGACCCAGGTACATGTATCTTCCCTCTCGTTATTAAGATATGCGAACATAAGCGAGTAAGTTTTATTTGTGGATGTGATACCCACAATCTCCAATAGTGGTTTCCGATACTCATTGGTTTTGTATGTGGCATCAATTACCAACACGGATGAAAAGTCGACAGATAGCTCTAGACTTGTAGGATGAACCCAAACAATATCTGTGATTTCGTTGGTGTCTTGATTTGTCCTAAAGTCGTGGAGGTACCCATTCTTAATTAATTGCTCTAACGCATACTGAGTAGTAGTTAGACCACCCCGTTTGGCTTCCTTGTTTATGGAAATAGCGTTGTAAATGCTTCTAATTCCAAAGAGTGTTTGACGGGTCTTTTTTCTTCAAAATACTAAGAATTTCACGGGGGTCTTGTTGGCCATCTCGACCACAAACTTTTTCTCCATTGGTTTTAGCCTTGATGGGTACTCGTGGCCCTCAATATTTTTTGCCGCCTCATGGTTATGGAGACCACAGGAAACCCTTAAACCCCACTTGGCACCGTCTGGAGGTATTGGTATACCTCGCAACTCAAATGGACACTCACACTTTTAGTCCCAATATTCCTATGCAATATTAGCCTTTCAACCCCACGGTGCGGTCTCCGTACTTTCCTCCTCTCTCACAACCAAGAATGCATCTCGGCACTTGCCGCTTTTTAAATTATCGATTTATTAATAACAACCACAATACCGTTTTCGAGACCAACTCTCTTCACCCAAGCTAACATATCTTCTCTACTTTCAAAAATCTATAACAAAAAAAAAAAAAAACGAATATGTATAAGTAAAACATTATCCAGTCCTATCATATTTATCTACTTTCAAATGAATGACGAATATGCATAAGAACAACGGAAATAACTAACCTGATCAGTGCTAAATTCGGGTGTATAATCGCGACTGCTGAAATTGATGCTCTCATCACTGGGAACATCATTCTCAAATGAGCAACCATCTGAATAGTAGTAGCCATCCATAATGTTCTTCGATGAAAAACGAAAAAAGAAAGAAATTCTGAATGAGGAAGAAGTGAAGTAGTAGTGGGAGAATTAGGAAGATCACAAGGATAATGAGCAACCATCGCGACTGCTGAAATATGCATAATGTTCTTCTAGGGCAAGTTGCAAGATCACAAGTTGCAAAATCACAAGATCACAAGTTGCAGGATCACAAGTTGCAAAAAAGATAAAAGAGAAAAAAGATATTAATGAAAGAGATAAATAAATAATTAAATAATAATTTATATAAAGAAATGACATAATATAAATAATATAAATGAAGTAAATAAGGTAATTAAAGGAAATAAAGTAATATAAATAAAGTAATATAAATAAAGTAATATAAATAAAGTAAATAAAGTAATTAAAGGAATTAAAATAATATAAATAACGTAATTAAAGGAATTACAGTAATATAAATAAAGTAATATAAATGAATTAATATAAATAATAAAAATTTGGAATAGTATGTCAACAATGGCAGAAAAGAGATCTTTTAGGATTTGCAGTAGATTCACATGTTAGATTCACATGTCTCATTTGACAAAGACATTCACATGCTTTGTAAAAACAAACATAGGCAGCACAACTTTCAAATTTGGAATAGTATGTCCCAATAGGAAAGTCAACAATGGCTGGCAGAAAAGAGATCTTCTAGGATTTTCAAACAGAAGATTCACATGTCTCCTTTGACAAAGACATTCACATGTTTTGTAAAAACAAACAAAGGCAGCACAACTTTCAAATTTGGAATAGTATGTCTCAATAGGAAAGTCAACAATGGCTGGTAGAAAATAGATCTTCTAGGATTTTCAAATCAATTCTGTACCAATGTCAGAAAAAAAATCTTCTAGGATTTTCAAATCAATTCTAATTGAGTTGTACCAATGTCAGAAAAGACGTAAATAAAAAATATTAAATAAATAAAAAAACAAAAAGATAAATAAATAATCAAATAAATTAATGAAAATATATAAAAGAGAAAAACGATATTAGAGCATATTAAAAAGATAAAAGAGAAAAAAGATATTAATAAAACATATAAATAAATAATTAAATAAAAATTGAATTAAATTAAAGAATTGAATTAAATAAATAATTAAATGAATTAAATAATTAATTTAATTTATATAAAGAAATGAAATAATATACATAAAGTAAATAAGGTAATTAAAGGAAATAAAGTAATATAAATAAAGTAATTATAGGAATTAAAGTAATATAAATAAAGTAATTAAAGTAATTAAAGGAATTAAAGTAATATAAATAAATTAATATAAATAATAAAGTAAATAAAATAATTAAAGGAAATAAAGTAATATAAATAAAGTATTTAAAGGAATTAAAGTAATAAGAAAAAGTAAATAAAGTAATATAAATCAATTAATATAAATAATATATTATAGTGTAATTAAATGATGAAAGGAGGGGCAAAATGGTAATTATGTCGTTGTCAGGGGCTGGGGCCCAGGTGGGGGCGCGGTGCGCAGCGGGGCGCGTATCACTTATCTTCCCTCCAACCAAACACAAAACTTCTCTTTCTCTCTCTAGAATTATTACAAATACAATCCCCATGAAAAACGAGCAAACCGTCCCTATCCAAACTCTCCACGTTTATTAGAAGTTGATTCAAGAATCCCCCAACCAATTTACGTACAGATAAAGCGAGGGGGAGAGAGGGGTATCAATCCCGTCTCAGAATTTATCCTTTTTTCCTCGATTATCGTAATTCACAATCTTAATTTCTATATACGATTAGGGATTCAGATTCAATTACCTGTTTACTAATTAGGAGGAAATTACGATGAGAAGACAAGATCACCATCAATCTAGGGCTTTTGTCGAGCTTACTGCTCTGATTCTCAACATCCTCCGATCTCCTCCTACGCCGATTGATTTTCCCGACGAACCTCCGGCGGTGCACCCACCGCAGTCAGTTTCTCCGTCAAGGCTACCGCCGCAGATAACGCCGGCGGGGTTCGCGTCCCTGCTGTTGGGGATTTCGCTGACTCTGATGCTGTGTGGTTCGATTACGTTCTTCATTGGATTCATGTTGATGCCTTGGATTCTCGGATTGGTCATGGTTTTCTATGTGGTTGCTATTCTCTCCAGCTTGTCGTTCATTGGCCGCGCTATTCTTTGTCACGCCACGTCACCCGCCGCACCACCGCGGAAGGAGGTTCGAGGTTAGGGTTCCTCCCTTTATTTACGGTTTAATTCTTGATTCAATTCTTGTGTTTATTATTCGTCTTATAATGTTATCAAGTATATGTTAGGCTACGAACCAAACGCACTAGCACGAACATAAAACTATCTAACTAAAAAGTAGAGCGCTCGGATTTACGGCCTACATTAGTAATCACCAAATCACCAAAATAAATTATCGAACAAAGAAGAAGAGTTCAACATTCGCTGCTATGGTCACCGGTCACCAGAACATAAAACTATCTAACTAAAAAGTAGAGCGCTCGGATTTACGGCCTACATTAGTAATCACCAAATCACCAAAATAAATTATCGAACAAAGAAGAAGAGTACAACATTCGCTGCTATGGTCACCGGTCACCAGTCACCAGTATTATATATGTTAGGGTTTATATCAGCGAATTACCTCATTCTGAACGATTGATGAGGTGTCTGTTAATAATTATGCTCCCCAAACCAAACAATTAGTCCCCGATTTATTTGTCTTTTTAGGTTTTGTATTTGATATTCTTCGATATGATGTTCGACGTGTACATGGGTCCTTGGCTTCGTTGTTTTATGGTTGTTGTCTTCTTGTTTTGTGCTGCTGGTAATCAATCTGGCAACTGACTATGTTAACACATGCAAGGTTGTTAATTGTATGCTGTCTTTCTAATTTATGATTTACGAAGTACGATAGTGGTTTGGGATGCCTTTTCTTATTTACTTTCCCTTTTGACTATGTTAACACATGCAAGGTTGTTAATTGTAGGCTGTCTTTCTAGTTTATGACGTACGATAGTGGTTTGGCATGCCTTTTCTTATTTAGTTGCCCTTTTGGATTATGACATACACATGTTTGGTGGACTAAGAACTTGTTATGTCGATGTATCATTTATTGCATAGATCCATGAGGTAGTCGAAGTCAGGTTGAGAGGATTCTCGTTGTTAGTTAGTTGATACAAGTCTAAATATGTCAAATTGTCTTGGAAGTTGTTTCTATCCATTGCTTTTCCAGGCAACATCATAAATGGAGGATGTGGAATTTTTAGTGTTCATGTTTCCTACTATGTTCTCGAAAGCTTTTTGTTGGAGTGCTACGCAAATACTAGGGATTTTTAAGGATCAACAATTCTAAATACAGAGTGTTGTAAATTTTGTGCTTCTTTCATTTCAATTTGAAACATCTATTTACCCAAAAAAATCTGAAACACCTCCCATGCTGGCTTATGATCTCATATATAGTATATAATTTCCACAACATTCTAGATAAATTTCATGTACACAGATTTTGCTATTGTGCTACATTACTTGGGTGTTTTCATTGATTTTTGGGAATCTAAGTGCTAAAGTTTTCCCAATTGAGTCACAAGCCGCTTTGCTGCTTTTTCTACTTTCCTATTACCTTAACCTACCCTGCCTCTTTCTTTCTTTCTTCTTGTGGTTCTTATCCAACTATGATCAAATCTTCAATCTAGGTTTGTTTTGCTTCATGATGTTGAAGCTCTAAGCTCAGTAGATAAAAGCATTATTTTGTTGGCTCTATTACTTGTATCCATCTGCAATCATTGCTGTGATGAATTGCAGTGCCTGCCTGCAGCCATTTCACTAGCACTAGATTAGTTTTATCCTTAATATGGGCATGTCAGCGTTGTTAGAAGTTTTTCTTTATCTGTTGCTTTCCTTTTTGCATTGTTAAGCTGAGCACTCCAGATTTTTCTTTCCAATGGGACTGCTTTTTTAGGTTTGCCAGATTTTATTTTTTTGTGAAATTTGACTGGTTGCTACAACAGCTGTACGCTGGGTAACTGGGTTAACTAGTTGCAGTCTGCATCTTATTTCTGGATGTTGATGTGTGCTAGTGAATTTTTATCTCTGACAACAGGACTTTGTGATTTGAGGCCAATCTGAGGTTTTGAAATGCAAAAGTTTTAATGAGGCATGATAATTTGCTAACGAGAAAATGATGGTAGTGTAAAAATCTGGTTTATAAGCTGAATTTAGGGTTGAGATTGTTTAAGATGGTGGAAACAAAAAGAATAACATGGTTCTATGGTGCATTTGTATTAATAGAAGGTTAATCTGAGGATTGTTAAGATTAACCATAATTTTTTGTGTTTTTTTTTTTTTTTTGTTTTTTTTTATTATATCAAACTGCTCGTTCTGTGACTACTTTTGAAGTTATTGTTGAATTGTAAATCCTTTTATCCAATTTGTAATCATGGCTTGTTAACTCATGTCATGTAGAGAGAGCCTAGCTTCTGATGATTATGATGGTTAGGGAATAACAAACTATGTAATTTCAGTAACTTGTTGGGATATTAATTTCAGCTTCTGCATTGTTGTGATACTACTTGAAGAAGTGAACTTAATATTGATACGACGTTTGAGTTTCGCGTATTAAGTACGACAAAGTCATAATAGAAAGTTTTTTGGTGCATGGCTTTTATGATTCTCCAGATCTACTCATTTGGAAAAACGAAAAAGGTGCATGTGTCTCCCCTTCATGAGTCAGACATGATTTGGCCTGTCGAAGTTCAGCCCTTGCTAAAAGAGGGTGCCTCCCTTCTCAAGCCAACCCGGATAATATAATTCACACTTTGGCTCAACTTCAAGCGTCTGTTGCTCTTGCTTGTTATATGATCAACTTAATGAACTTTGGCCTGTTACCCGACGTGTTTAGTCCTCCAATGTAAGAAACCTAGGCACAGGAAGTAATTATGCAATTCAGTTCGGTATCATCAAGTCTATGTTCCAGGATGATTTAGAATTGCCTGGAACCTTTTCCATCATACGTGTAGTGTATATGAATCAAGTTTTTCGCTACATTTGGTCTGTTGATTTGGTGATAGAATAACAAGGAAACTTGAATGAAATTTCCATATAATATAGCTTCAAAATCCAAATTTTGAAATGTGTGTTTTGTTGTTTGTGTCATCAATTTCATCCCACCCACACCCACACAGATGATGAGCCTAGTCTAATCCTCATGTTTAGTGCAATGGAGGGACCTCAGAAATCCTTTAGTTTGGATTCAACCCCTATTCAGGGTTTTGTACCAGCTTTCCACTTGAAGCTCCAAGCTCAGTGGATAAATAACTGTAGCATGAGCAATCGTTGGTGTTGTGAATTGCAGTGACTGCCTGCAGCCATTTCACCATTACAGTTTAACTTCAAGCATAATCTGGTCATGTCGGAGTTGTGAACTGAAGTTTCTCTTTATCTGTTGCTTTCCTTTTTCCTATGTTAACTTGAGCACTCGGCAGATCCAAAAAAAAGAAGTTAACTTCAAGCATAATCTGGTCATGTCGTTCTGTGGGGCTGCTTTTTTATGTTTGTCATATTTTTTCCTGAAATTCGACTAGTTGCTGCAACAGCTTTGTACTGGGCAACTGGGTTAACCAGTTGCAGTCTACATTGTGTTTTTGAGACCAATGTGAGGTTTCGGAATGCAAGAGTTCTAATGAGGTTTCCAATGTAAGCATTTGCATTGATAGATGGCTAATCTGAGGTTTTTTTAAGAGGAATTATCAATTATTGTGTTTCATTTGTCTCACAAACTTCTCGTTCTGTGACAGTTTTCGAATTTATTGTCGTTTGGGAATCCTTTTATCCAATTTGTAAATCCTGGTTTGTTAACTTGTGTCATTTAGAGAGAGCCTAGCTTCTGATGATTATAATGGTTTGGGTACTAGGGACAAAGTATGCAACGTCGTTGACTTGTGGGGATACTAGTTTGGGGTTCTGCATTGTTGGGATACTTGTTGCTTCATATTGATAAGCCGATGGAATTTTTCATATTTAGTAGTTCCATCTTATGACAAATCATAATAGAAAGTTCTTTGGTGCATGGCTTATAAGCTTTTCAGATCGACTCATTTGAAAAACTGGTGCATTTGTCCCACCTCCGTGAGTCAGACTTGATTTGGCCTATCGGAGCTCAGTCCATGCTGAAGGAGGGTTCCTCCCTTCTCAAGCCAATTCAAGTGCCTGTTGGTCTTGCTTTTTATGTGAACTTAATGAACTTTGGCCTGTTACCAGACTTGTTTAGTCCCTCCAATCTAAGAAACCTATGCACTGGAAGTAATCCTGCAATTCAGTTGGTGTCATCAGTCAAGGTTCCTGGATGATTTAGAATTGCCTGGAATCTTTTCCATCATATATGTGGTGTATCTGAATTAAACTTTTCGTTGTCTGGATTAATACTTCTTCACTACTAGTTTCCGAATGTATTTCATGTCATTAAGTCACAAACAAGCGAGATTTTCTCTCTCTCAGTCTAGTTTTGTATTTCCTGGTTGGGGTGTTCCCATCTATCATAAGGGTTTGGGGTTTGTAATGGTGAATCGGTGTTTTGAGGGGTTTAATTGTGGGGCTTTAGGGGATGCGTTTTTGCCGGCGAAGTATTCGGGGCAGCGCACAGAGACTGGGGACATCTAATCAGTCTTTTTGTTCATGGTTTTGTAGGCATCTTGCCAACAATTTTGTGTCTTGTTTTGTTTTGTTGGCCTAGAAGTAGGTTTAGTTTTTACGAGTAGGAGCTTCAGAAGAGTAATTGTTTGCATCTCTCAATGCATTGCTTTTCCTATTGTATTGTTTTCATCTTTTGATCTTTTGATGATATATGAAACTTATTTTGCTGTTCAAAAAAAAAAAAAAAAAAAAGGGTCATTGAGTCACATGACTCACATTCTTGGAAACGTTGAAAAAATGTGGCTTTTCGTTGGTTAATTCATTTTTTAAACTTATTTGATGCAATATTTGTGATGGTATTTATGCCAAGAGGTTTTTTTTTTTTTTTTTTTTTTTTTTAATCTTTTTAACTTTTCAATGCTGCAGCCTGGAAGCTCTCTTGAAGATGGTTTATAGGTGATTAAAGTGTCCGATAGATGATTCAGCAGCACTAGTGTTCTTTTCTTGGATGCTGCATCTGCCATGTAAAGGAAAAGCGAATCTGGAATGCTTCCACGAGAAATATGCTGCAGGAATGTGTATAGATGTTCGTCAAATTATTGAACACGCGGATATTCATATATGGTTTCTTTGTTGTCGAAAAATGGAGAACTGTTGAAGCTTTTGAAAAAGTAATATCTTGATTAATGTTACTAATGGAAACATATCAATTGTTCTCTTTTGCCACTTGATCTATTTTTTCTTTTTCACATGATTATTTTTTTTTTGTTTTTGCTGTTTTAGTAATATATTTATATCTCAGACTCTCAGAAGAGTCTTTCAGTGGCATGTTTGGGTCTTCTTTATTTCTCATAAAATGAATGGCATTCTTTTGTCTGCTGAGATGGAAGAAATAGAAGCAGACTGGCAGCAACATTTGGTCGGTTGATTTGGTGACAGAATGAGAAGGAAACTGGAATGAAATTTCCATATAACATAGCTTCGAATCTTTTGAAATGTGTATGTTTTGTTGTTTGTGTCAAGTTCATCCCACCCGCACCCATTTACCAACGATGAGCCTAGTCTAATCCTCATTTTAGTGCAATGGAGGGACCTCAGAGGTCCTTTCGTCTGGGATTCAATCCCAGATTCGTGTGGTATTAATTCATGCACTGACCAATCTATGCTGAGTTTTTTCGCCGCTTTAAATTGCTCCCCTCCCCTCGGCTATTGGGAAACAAAATTGGTCTCTGAATTAGTCGGTTAGATATCAAGTTCAAAGAGCAATCTAGATCAACTATCCAGCAACAATAGATCTACACCAATGGCGATGGTTTTGTATTTTTTGGGTAAATACGATGATTTTGTATTATTTTCATGTGAGATACAAATGAAAAAATCTAATAATCCAGTAAAGCTGCTAGTACTGTATAAGCCAAAAGAAAGGCAATCTTATTACACTGTTGCACACAAAATGGGAGTAGTATTACATATGCCCAAAGCAAGACAGGAACAATTGAGAGGACAAGAAAAATGACAAACAAATTCGACAACTTAGAGATCTGAGTCTGATATGCAAAAGAAGAGGCAAAACAACAACAAAGGAGAAAGTGGGTCGATGAGTTTAGCCGGTGTAGATGTGTACGCCGATGGCAATGAGGAAGATGGTGATGAGACCAAAATAGATGATGGTGTGAACCAGTATCGACGTTCCACTTGTCTGCATATTACCAAACTCCACCACTCTACTCTTGCCCGGTATCTGAAACAACAGCCCCGGCGATAACAGCACGAATAGCACCACCGCTATCACCACTGGCCCCCAGTCCCCCATCTCTGTGTGTAATGTGGGTGGGTATGTATATAACAAGACGAGATCTCAGTGAGTGAATCTCTATCTGAAGAAGTGAGAGAGAAGAGAAACTGAAGAGAGTTAAAAAGGGAGTGGGAATTGGACAAAAGAAAGAAGGCAGTGGAATTCTGTGGAGAGATGCTAAAGAGATGGGATGACAACAGGGCAGATGCTAAAGGAAGGGTAATAAGTGGTCTTCACTTACACGGATGTCTGCATATATATATAGTAGTCATATTTTATGCTTCCCTTAAATTACACGCCTTGTCTCTCAGATTTGTGAGTGCGCACATGCATGGAACTAAAGCCTAAAGGGTTGCTGAGCTACTGGAAAATCCTGGAATTATCAAAATAGTACCCTTTTTTTTTATATAACATATTCTCTTATATAACACCATTACTGTCAAAGGAATTAGAAACTACAACCATATTTTATTAGTTTTTAACCTAACAATCAACCTTGAAATTCTAAAAAATAATTTGTTGCTATAATATATGGTAACGAGCCCGGGGTCCCTGCAGACTGCAGTGAATGCGATGCACCGTGCAGGGCGGAATTTCAGCCGTCCAAATATGTTTTCGACGGTTTGGATTTAAATAAAACTCTTTTATGTAAGAGGAAGAGTTTTATTTAAATCCAGACTATCGGAAACACAATTGGACGGCCCAGATTGCGCTGCACGGTACAGTGCATTTGCTACAGTACACCATCCCCGCTGCCGTATGGTAACTCCGTGTATGAAACTTTAGTTCCGTTCTTATTTCTAATCTAATGAAGTCATGCTGTTTTAGCTTTGAGATTGATTTAGGGGTAATGATAAGGGTACCGACCCAAATGGCACAAAAATGTACCGATCGCACACGGGGACCCACTTTTGGGTCCCACACGAGTGATCCGAACCGTTCATTGTTCTTAAAACAATTTTCCGAGAGGCCCCACAAAATTTCAGCTCAATCGGACGGTTGAAAGTGCTCCAACCAAAGTCCCACCGTTCCAACCATGTCTTCTTCTTCTTTTTTCCCCTTCTGGAATCGACATCGATTCTCTACAAAAATTTATACGAGTTAAGTGCTTTTTTACGAGGTCACATTTTTCATTCCCGTGGAGGTCAAACATTCTAAACATTGGTGCTGCTGGAGGTTTGCCAAGTCGTTAATTAGAGGGTCCCACAATTATTCGAGGTGTGCACAAATTGGTTCAAATATCCGTTTATACACAGAGGTTCTCCTTAGGGATCATACACTTTAATGCCGTGCATACCTCATAGTTTCCGATCGAATTTTGATGATTCGACCCGTTCAATGTGTTTAAAATATATTTTTAAGGATACTCTTGAGGAATTAATCACCAAAAAAATTCATACAGTTTTATGAAAAACCGTTCAGATCAAGTCTTCCTAGTCATTTATTTTGGTGATTCCTCTCGAAACCCATAAAAACATATTTTAGCCACATTAAACGGTTTGAATCATCAAAATTCGATCATGAGTTATGAGGTCGCACCAAAGGATTGTTCGGGATCCCTTAGGAGAACCTCCGTGTCCGTTTGTATATATCCTACCTATAATAAAAGGAAAAACTCCCATTCTCTTTCGGTCTTTCTTTTTTATGGCTTTTTTTTCCCTTCTTCAAAGTAGTTATTTGCGGGTGAGCCTTTTTGTTGTCATGTTCTATATATTTCAAATGTGGGACATGGCTGCCGTTGACGGATTAGGGGTGGGTGCTATGCGGTAGGTGTTGTGCGGCAAAATTACGTCATTTTGCTTGATTTTTGTGCACACTTCCAAAACTTCCAAGGGCCTTGTTTGGAGAAAGAAAAAATTGTACCGGAAAGATCTTGATCCGAACAGTTTTTCACAAATCTGTACAAGTCCTTCATGGGTTTTTTTTTTTTTTTATGATTTCTCGCGGGGGCCCTTAGAAACACGTTTTAAACACATTGGACGGTTCGGATCATAAAACAAAAATCAGGAACGTGGAGGTCCGGAGTCCCGGACTAGAAGCTTGCCCCCCAAGGTTGTGAATCTCGTACCGTACCGGCCGGTACCGGAAAATTGCAGAGCACAGATCTCCAGATTTTTGAAGGATGGAGGCGGCGAGAGAGAGAGAGAGAGAGAGAGGAACTGGCGACGCCGGAGTGCCGGACGTCCGATCACTTTGTGAGCTATTGTGTGAAAGATTTGTGATAAAAAAAAGGAAATTACCGGACCTCCAATCGACTTGTGAGCCGGACCTCCGATTGCTAGAAATTGTGTGAAAGATTTGTGAGAGGGAAGATGAAGAATGAAGAGTTCAGAGGTATAGAGAGATTGTGTGAGAGAGTTGTGAGATCGGAGAGAGAGGGGGGGAGAGAGAGCTTTCCGATCGGAGAGAGAGAGAGGGGCAGTGGGTACTCTGTAATTTGGGTTTTTAATACAGAGAACAAAAGATAAACTTGAAAGTTGAAACTGAAGAATGTGCGGTAGTTGGCGTTAATATCAAGGAAGGGATTATCAAGTGTTTCGCACATAAGTTACAATCGTGCAATCTAAAGCAATCCAACAGTCCAGACTTCAATTGATATTCCGAAAGTAAAAAAAAAAAAAGACACAACTGTCCAAACAAAATATGTTTTTCATAAAATATGCTATAAAAATATAAAAAAACATATTTTGTATGAAATATGCTATAAAAAATATAGTTTGTGTATAAAATAGGGTCAGTTGCTATAGAGTCCACTATTGCTATTTCCTAACACTTCCAGTCCACCTAACATTTTCCTAACACATCCAATCCACTCGTGAGACAAACTTACAATATTACCCTCGTTATAAAAAATAATTAGTCCACCGACAACTGCATCTTCATCAACAACACCACCGACATCCTCGTCGGCCGGCCGCCGCCCAAACTCCAACAAGAAAAAATTGGACACCGCCGGATCAACGTGACGTCAGATCTAAAGCCGCCAACGATTTGAGATCAGCTCTCCGTGGAAATGGAACACTGCCGGATCGACGCGTCAATCTGAGATTAGCTCGCCGTTGATATAAAAAACGCATCGATTTGAGATCAGCTCTCCATAGAAATGGAACACTGCCGGTTTTGGCCTTTCCGGCGAGTACCGGCGAAGGTACCGGTCAAACTAAAAATATAAAAAACGCAACAAGAAGATAGGGAAGGAGAACATCAAAGCTACAAATGATTTTTCTAGGGGTTTTTCGCATATTCCGGTTGTGCTTCAAGTCTCTTGCAACTTACCAGACCCTTGTCTTCTCCGACGATTTTCCGATTTGGCTCTGGGACAGTATTTCTTCCACGCTGCTGCTGCAGATTTTGAACCTTGCTCTTCTTCCTCGAGGATACAAAGGGCAAGTGATTGGGAAAGGAAATGATGGATCAGGGTATGTGGAGGGGAACGAGAAAAAGTTACTTTGGGCAGTATAATTTTTCTTTGCCTTCAAGAGGGTACAATTGTCTACATAACAGTCCACTACAAATGTGTCAGCCTTTCTTTTTTGGTACAATTGGAAGTTTAATGTGCCAGCCTTTCAATTAACACTAAAATACTCTCTCTTTTTTTGGTCTTGTCTCCTAGTATTTCTTCCACACATATGAATTGTGTCCAGATAACCACCTCTTTTGAGTCCAGATAACCACCTCCATTTTGAAAAAGTGGTTTTTTGTTTTATTCAATTTTCAGTAGAATTCCTAGTAAAATTTTATGTTAAAAGCAGAGAGTTTGTGCTGCTACCTTGTAGTGCTTGTGTGGTTGAGGACTTGATCCCAAGTAAGTTTTATAAACAAAAATATGCCCAGATAACCACATCTTATGAGTACAGATAACCACCTCTTGCGAATCAAGATAACCACCTCTTGCAATTCCAGATATGGTTATCTGCACCGTCGACTTTCCGGCGAAGTCCAATTTTCCGGCGACTTTTCGGCACCGGCGAACTTTCCGGCACCAACGGAATTTTCCGGCACCGGTAAACTTCCTGCAATAGTATGTTATGTATTAAATTTAATGTGAGGCTATATTTGTCTATTCAAAATGGAGAGTGGACCTTACACCTTAGAAATTGCAAAAAGGTGGATTAGAGGAGTTATGGAACTAAGAGGTGGACTAAACATGTTACAAAAAGCTATAATGGATCTTAGGGTAATTCTTTATATAAAATATGCTATAAAAATATATTTATAATTATATATAATGAAAATAACGCTAAATCCGAAACGGTACCGGTACCGGTACCAGTCTGGTACCGATATCGTACTGTACCAGTAAGAAAACCGGTACCCTGTCCGGTACGAGATTCAGAACCTTGTTGCCCCCACAAACTTTATTTGCCTTTTGGGTCGGGGCTTGTTTCTTATACAGGCGGCTGTTTCGCTTCTCCTCTTATTGGTGTTCAGCAACGTCGGCACTCGACAGCTTCCTTTCCGGCTGATCCATGCCAGGTTTTCTTACTGCGTACATGTTTTTCTTGTTTCGATTGTTATTTTTCACTCTCTTCGTCGGTTCAAGCAATGGCTGGAGGAAGTCTCCAATCGAGAGTTTTCGATCCTTCACAGTCATTGGATCACCTCTCAGGTAAAAACTACTCGATTTCTCGAACCATCTAACTCTAATTTTATCTGATTTGTTTGTGGATCTCTCTGATTTCTCTCTCTAACTCTGTCTCTTTGTTTCTCTGGACATGAGGCCTGTTAAGTTGGAAGAGATTTCACATAGTACGTCTTAAGAGAATGCCCTAGGTTACTAAAATTGATCATATTTTTGGGTAAATAAAATTGATGATATTCGAGCAACCCCAAATCTCTTCCTTGAATCGTAATGAGCTCAGAGAATCCAGCGATGGTCGGCCGCTCCGGCTAAGACTTTGAGCAGGTCTCTCTCTCTCTCGCACCCTCTGATTATGTCTCTTTTGTTAATTGATCAGATGCGAACCAACCCAAAATCTTAACTTTTGATCGTATAAAGCTTAGCAAATACGGTGATAGTCGACTATTCGGCTACGATTTGTAACAGGTCTTTCTTTCTCTTCCCTACTTGTTTGATTTAGACAGAGAGGAGATTTAAGCTGTTTAGAATTTATTCAGTTGATATGGGCATAGAAGTTTGATGATGGTTTTAGGTTTGCAATTGTGTGGATGCTGGATATGGGAAAGGGAAAAAAAAATCAGAAGTGGAAATGTGTTTAATCTTTCAAATTAAATCTTTTGTTTATTGTTTATTTATTTTAGATTTTAGAATTGGGTTTATAGTTTGTTTGTTCATCACTGATAAAGCTTGGAACCTCATATATGTGCAATGTTTTCCACCTCATGCCTCCATCGATTTACAAAGAGAATTCGGAGAAACCAAAGGCAACTGTATTTTATTGATTGTTGGAATGCAGCTTCCTATGCCAGGAAGCAAATCATGCGTAATTAGACCTTCTCAACTTACATTAGATTTGACCACGCTTGGACAATCCAGTCTTCTCTTTGGTGGGTTATGCTCTTAATTTCCATTCCTCTGATTCAAAAGTTGATTACTTACTCGATAGGTTTTTAAATTTCCAATTTACTCAGGCAGCCGAATTAGAAATCAAAGCATATCCACTGCTAGACGAGCTTACATCAAAGATTAGTTAGTACCCTAAATTTGGAACTTGTGCGTCGACTGAAAAGCAGACTTGTTGCCTTAACTCGACAAGTGCAGAAGGTTTCATGTTTTCCTAATTCATTCTACTGTATATTACACAAACAAATGGTTGCAGATCTCTCTTTTTGTTCTGCACTCTACAATTTTAGTAATAATCTTCTTAATACAGGTTAGAGATGAGAGAGAGCAGCTGATGGATGATGATGAAGCTATGGCTGAGATGTATCTCACTGAAAAGGACAGGCAAATGGAATCATTGTCCTGTGGCGAATGGAATCATTGTTCAAATGGTATGCATACTATTTTTGCTCTTGTTTCTACCATTTGTTCACCTCTGGAGAGTAAAAAGCTTCAGTATTGCTAGGAGCCGGCATGAGAGTATGAGAAGTACAGAGAGTATTGAAGAGATGGAGTATTGAAGAGCTGGAGCCTGGAAATGTTGGTGGAAGCTTATTTTGTTATCATAGACTAGAACAAGTTGACATCGGTCTGTACCCAAACTTGTTGTTTGTGTGAGAAGAAAGTGTATGTAGGGTGTTAAGGAACCCTAACACACGTAAGTTCTATTTATATTAGGCATAAGCCTTTTACAAGTTGTGATTAACCAATGTGGGATAAAACATAACATAACATATTCTAACGGCCGGAAAACCCTAACGACCGGAAAACCCCTCGGCACAGAGACACAGGGGTTTTTCGGCACAGAGGATCTGGGCTTGGAATTCAAGAGAGTTCGATAAGGATTTGGTTGGTGGGGTGAACAGTTGCTCAGCACTGAGTTTTTCGGCTAAGTCCCTAAGCAAGCAACAGTGTCCTCAAAAGGCAACTCAGCAAAAATAGTCAAATTTGGTTCAGGTCAACTTTTGACCAAGTCTTTCACTGATTTGGTTCAACACGTCATTCACACCAAAGTCTATATCTATATACTTGTTATCTCCTCCGTGCAAGTACGGAGTCTCGTGCTCACTATCATCGTTTGATTTTTATGTTTGCTTTTGTTTTGTGTTTTTAAATGCTTTTAGAGTTTGTTTTGATTATCTTTTGATTGGTAAGTAATAGATTGTTGTACTTCTTTTTCTTTTATGTTTGAGCTTTGTGGCCTTTTTAAAATCGGACAATCGGTGCTCCAGATTGTAAATGCTTATTAAGGTATTGTCTCGTTCATATAACTTTCTGGAAGAGTACCGTAAATTTCATCCTTTGTTGTCATGGCATCTTTTGAGTTTTGTGTGCTATGGTATAGATATGTTGGTATTTTACTGATTCTTGGGAGCAATGCTGGATTAACGGAAACGTTGATGTCATTAATGGGTCAAGTCCCGATGTTTTCCAATAGAATCCATAGACTCCCTGCAGGCATATAAGCTGATTGCACTTACATGAGTTGAATTATCATATGAAGCTTTGTGGATTTATGAATGGCTATCTGGGTTCGTATATGATCAACAGCACAGTGTTACTCGTTGGTGATATTTTTCCTTGCAAACAGTGTGGGAAATATTATACTTGTGTGATCCCACTTCTGATTAGCCTATAGAGATACAGACCGAATTTCAGCTCGAAAGAGAAGGGAATGGGACCGTAGACAAAAACAGAGTTAGTAAAGAAGGAAGGAAGCACTCTGCCGGTGAGCTCAACTTAGCTATTTCATAAATCCATCCTGTATCTGTATGTATAGCAAGTGTGCTTCCCAACGTGGATGCTTAAGTTGGATATACCAGCAGGGCCGGCCCTGAGGGCAACGCCACCAAGCCGTCGCTTAGGGCCCCCGGTTTTTGGCCCTATAATAGGGCCCCTAAATTCCAAGATATGTTAACTATTATATATGTGAATAATTTGTAAATACAGCTACGGTAGTTCAGCGGTAAAGGATGTCCTTCTATAACCCGAAGGTCTTGTTTTCGATCCTTGAGGTCTTCACTTTTTTAACGACAAAACATTTCAAATATGTTAAAAAAGCGACGATGCTAAGAGTCAAACCCATGACGCGGGGGTACAACACACTATTTGCAGGACATTGCCACTGCATCACAGAGAGCTTTCTTGTCATTTTATGGAACAACTAAAATATATATGAACACTAAGAGACCCCATTATTAAAAGCCGCTTAGGGCACCAAAAATCTCAGGACTGGACCTATATACCAGAGTAAGAAAAGGAAGATATTACACGATTGTTTTTGAAATATTGCATGTTGCCTTTTACAAAAAGCAATAAACTTAGAGATAAGAACAAGAATATTTCAGCGAATAATAATATAATTAAACTGAACAGGAAAATATTTGTTGAAAATTGATAAGGTAGATGAGCTTCTTGTTACATATCCTTAAAAGAGAACTTATTATAATGGTGTTTGTTTCTTCATTGCCTCTAATTGCATTGGATTGGACCCTGATGTTTCATTCCTCCTTCTTGCTGTTCCATGTGGGCTAGCGATTTTGGGGACTATAAATAACAATCAACACCATCCAGATTATGCTAGCTATAAAGTACTCATATCAGATGACTCTGTGGTCATTGATTAGTCCGAACTCCGAACCATGGAGGATTACGGAATGTTAATATGACTCTAGAAAAGGATTAAGACAAGAGGTACAATAAGCAACCAGAGATCATACTCACGAGTTTAAATCAACATTATGACACTACAAATAAGGTTTTTTTGTATATGAGTTCTTGGTGTAGGATATTGAAATTTTTATACTACTGCAAGGATTAAATGTTAGCCCAAACAAAGATAATCGATCACACACAAATATGAGTAAACGCACGACACAAAAATTTACGTGGAAACCCTAAGTGGGAAAAACCACGGGAAGGAATCATGCACTAAAATTATTGTACAATTACAAGTATTCTTATCACCTGACCGTGTATCCTCACTACGAGTCCTAAGAACTACCTGCCGAATCCACGCACATCGTACCCTTGCATGATCACCGATTCTTGTATCCTCAATCCTTCCAGAAATACCTTTCGAACTCCACGAAAGGGTTTTAACTCGACAATGAAAGTTGATGGAATGAACCTCTTGAAGTTGGGTGGTTAGCACTTGGATTTCATGATCCTCCAAAGTTCTTCAAGATGCAATAAACACATTGCCTCCAAAGATGTTTAAGAGTGTAAAGATAATCTCAGGAAATATTGGCTTCTCTCAATATATCACATCTAATCCCGAGAGCCTTCATATTTATAAGGAAAAAGAGAGACAACTACTTATGCTCGAGCAACACAATAATTCGCTCGAGCAGACAGATGCCCATAATCTATTGCATCTCTTATGATCTCATTCCAATTTGACACATTCCTTTTTGACTTTTTCAGCATAGCAATCTAGCCATATTTGACAAAAAAGAAATCTTCTCCAACTTCTCAATCTTCACAAACCGTAATCTTCTCAAAACTTCACAATATCCCTGGTCTTCAATGGAAACAAAATTTTCACAAATTTCTCAATGTTCTCAAAACTACCTTATACGACTACCGCACTAAAAAAGCAATACAAATAAAGATGATTCCTTGCCTTACTTATACAAACACTCTAGAAAAAATGAAACAGAAAAAAGAAAAAAGAAAAAAGAAATCCCGAAAAATGTGTGTTTTGGTCATTAATGTGCCAACCAAAAAAGGAGAGCGTAGCCGATAGAGCTTACAACCTCCACCTTTGGCACTTCCATGACAAAACACACAAAAAGGCTATGTCCCAAAAACGGCCGAAGGTGAGAGTAAAACCTGTGGAAACTGCATCAACAAATCACTGGCAAACTGTTTAGTACAATTACTCCCCCTTTTTGTCACGGAAGGACAAAGGGACAACATAAAAATCAATAATGGAAGCAACATTAATGAAGTGAGACTAACATAGTTAATCAGAGAGCCATGAACCATGAAGAACAGACATAATAGCCAACAAAGATAATAGTCTGAATATAATAGCCAACATAATAACCTTAACAGAAACATACTAGGACAAAGATAACCTAAACAGGGATAACAGTCAAGAGACTATCGATCAGCCCAGACACCTAGCCAACAAAACAAAAAACATAAAGCTAAACCAGTACTATGCTAGCCGGAGTTACTAATCGGTACTAGCGCAACAAAGCAACCGATCAAAATATAGAATATGAAGCTTAAAACAAAACATAGAGTTACTTAGGAGGAGTATTCGGCGCTGGTAAACCTGGAAACTGGGTGAAGAAAGTCTGGGCGGAAGAAATAAAAGCCTTCAATTCACTGGCTTGGAGGAGTTGAACGGCCTACCACTGGGAAAGTTTCGCATCCATGGCAATTTGAGCATCCCGAATCTGATTAAGAAGAGTATCTTGGGCAGCTTGATGAACAGCTAGAGCATCAAGTTGCTCACCCTATCGTTCAAACTCCATCTCAAGGCGATAATGCTCAGCATGTAAATCATCAAAATCCTCTGAGAGTGGATTAACGGGACGACGACGGGAAACAGACGGTTCTCCATCAGCGTCCGTAGCACCCACAACATTATCCCCTTCCGTGTTTTCAGACCCCTCATCATCATCACCAGCCTCAACAACATGTGCATCACTAAAGACACATGATAAATCATTAATAGGACGAACAATAGCAGTAGAGTAAAGAGGATTGTCAGTGGGGAGAAAGGGAACATGCAATTCTGTGACCAAGAGATTGGTGAAAAGTACACCAAAAGGAAGATTCCCACGACGCGGAAAACCATCAAGTGCGTAACGGGCTATTTGACGGAAGGCGACACGACACCAATCCACAGGACGTTCAAGACCAATTTTTTTGAAGTAAAAGCCCTCGCATATCGAAATGGCAGACCGTTGGGTAGTAGGTTCAACATTCGCACAAATAAATAAATTTTGGAGACGGTAGTTACGAGACAAGGCCCCTTGATTGACCCTAAGAGCATTATCGTCACGTGAGGCACCAGTGAGGGTCAGAGCAACACTACGCCGCTCAGCAGAAGTCAAAGTCTGGCTAAGATAATGGAGTAGCGGATAAGCATAGACTTCTCGAGGGGCAAGGTGAATTAAGTTACCAAGTATGGCCGGTGTGATACTAACCTCAGTACCTCGCACCCAACTAACAATAAGTTTGCGCTCGAGATCGACACTAGAGATATTGCAATAAAATTCCCGAACTAAAGGGTAATTAACAAAACCTTCAAAAGTAGCAAGAGTACCCCAATCTTGGGAATGAATCCAATTAGCAACCACGTGATTGTCAAGAGAATGTAAATCTATGCGACGCTCCACTGAGACGGTGCGAGTACGAAAATGGTCAAACTTAGCTTCACATTCAGCAGAGGGAAATTGATGATTACGACTGTTGGTTCGGGGATTTCCGCGACAAACACTCCCTCGGCCATGGGCACTATGACCCCGTCAAACACGACTTCCACGATCAGCCATGAAAAATCTGAAATTCAGCCCAAAACCACAAAGAAATGCACATAAAGACCAAGAACGAGTGGTTAAGATCCAGCAACTTCACTTTTGCTAACCAGATTCAGCAACTTCACTTATGCTAACCAATTTTGAGTTTTGCTTCGTGATTTTCAAGCTCTCTTCAAACAATTTATCATAGGCCTCTTTTAGATCATCAAAATCCACTATCTCCTCTATATTATCTCCATCTATAGAATGATCACTTTTTTTATTTTAAAACTGATTTTTCTAGATGTCTAGAAGCGAAAGACAAAAAATTCTTTTCATTGCTAGTGTCATCCTCCTCACTACCAGATTTTTCTTCATCAGTGTCATCATCCCAAGTTTTTACACTGTAAACTTTTTGCTTCATTTTCTTATTAGCACAGTCTTGTGCAAGGTGCCCGTAACCATGACACCCATAACACTTAGGCCCCGAAGGTGGCCCCTTTACTCCTTTCCGTTCTCTAAAATTAGTGTATTCAACTTTACCCTTATTCTTTTTGACAACATTATCATTCTCCGTAGGCTTTTTCTTAAAAAAACGTTTAAAGTTTTTAGTGAACAAAGCAATGGCCTCCATGTCATACGTGTCATCACTATCAGACTCATTACCTTTATTACGAGCACTTGAGAAAGCAATATTTTTTTCAACCGATTTAGAGACTGATTTTGTTGAGTGCTTGTCATGTTTAAAGTGAGTAATTTCATAATCCTGAAAAAGACCTACAATCTCTTCAACAGACATTTCGGGAAGTTTTTTTCTTACTTTCAAGAATATCGACTTTGGTTTGAAATTGCTCAGGTAAAGATCTTAAAATTTCTTAACAACTCGAAAATTAAAGATAGGCTCACCGAGAGTATAACTGGCGTTGAATATATGATTCAGTTTCGCATAGAACTCATCAAAACTCTCGTCCTCCTTCATGCGTAACATCTCAAATTCTGTGGTCACTCACTGCAATTTTCCTTACTTCACTGTATTAGTCCCCTTATGTGTGGTTACAAGGATATCCCAAGCTTCCTTTGCAATTTTGCATGTTGAGATACGATGAAATTCCTTAGTGTCTACGTAAGTAAACAGAACATTCAGTGCTTGGCTATTTGCAGCACGTTTGCTTTCCCAGCTTGTGTGTAATCTGCACTTTCCTTCATAACAACTTTTCCTTCAACATTTACGGTTGGAGGAGTGTATTTTACCTCGCAAGAACTCCAAACATCTTCGTCGATGGCCTTCAAAGATGCTTCCATCTTGGCTTTCCAATGATCGAAGTTTGTCCGATCTAGTACCGGGGCACGATTTGAACTCAATTCCATTGCAGTAGATAACCATGGATCCTCTTAGAAACGAAGTTTCAATATATAGTGCCAAAGCTCTGATACCAAATGAAATTTTTATACTACTGCAAGGATTAAATGTTAGCCAAAACAAAGATAATCGATCACACACAAATATGAGTAAACGCGCGACACAAAAATTTACATGGAAACCCTAAGTGGGAAAGACCACGGGAAGGAATCATACACTAAAATTATTGTACGATTACAAGTATTCTTATCATCTGATCGTGTATCCTCACCACGAGTCCTAAGAACTACCTGCCGAATCCACGCACATCGTACCCTTGCATGATCACCGATTCATGTATCCTCAAGCCTTCCAACAATACCTTTCGAACTCCACGAAAGGGTTTTAACTCGACAATGAAAGTTGATTGAATGACCTCTTGAAGTTGGGTGGTTAGCACTTGGATTTCATGATCCTCAGAAGTTTTTCAAGATGCAATAAACACACTGCCTCTAAAGATGTTTAAGAGAGTAAAGATAACCTCAGGAAATGTTGGCTTCTCTCACTATATCACATCTGATCCCGAGAGCCTTCATATTTATAAGGAAAAAGAGAGACAACTACTTATGCTCGAGCAACACAAGAATTCGCTCGAGCAGACAATCGCCCATAATCTACTGCATCTCTTATGATCTCTTTCCAATTTGACACATTCCTTTTCGACTTTTTCAACATAGCAATCTAGCCATATTTGACGAAAAAGAAATCTTCACCAACTCCTCAATCTTCACCAACCGTAATCTTCTCAAAACTTCACAATATCCCCGGTCTTCAATGGAAACAAAATTTTCACAAATTTCTCAATGTTCTCAAAACTACCTTATACGACTACCGCACTAAAAAAGCAATACAAATAAAGATGATTCCTTGCCTTACCTATACAGACACTCTAGAAAAAATGGAAAATAAAAAAGAAAAAAGAAATCCCGAAAAATGTTTGTTTTGGTCATTAATGTGCCAACCAAAAAAGGAGAGCGCAGCCGATAGAGCTTACAGATATGAAGGGCTAAGTTTCATTTTATATATGTAATTTAGTTGTACTCTAGAAGCTTTATTAAATATTCTCACCAGTCAGATTTGTTTCTGAGTAAATATTTATCAGATGTCTTGTCTTGATTACATAGCTTATCCGTTTTTAAGAGCAAATGTGGTTACAAATGTTATAGAACATCGTTTGCAAATCTTCAAATAGGGAAAAAAATACGCAATAAGAGTTGTATGAACGCGATACTTCAACAGTATGATTCATCACAAGATGATAAATGACAATACATATAATAACTAAAAATGTGGCTATTGAGTAATTCCAAAGTCTTCAGCTCGGTTTAGTAACTCGTTGAGAGAGATATGTAATTTGTAGTTATGCATTGATTAGATTTGTTTTCATCATTGTAGCACATTTTATTTTATTGACTTGAGAAACCTTAACTGAATCATGCTGCTTCACTTCTCCTTGTTGGTGTCTTTATGTGTGCCTTCAATTCTCAAAACTGTAGATTACATTCAACACGAACCAAAAGATGGTATACATGAAGAACCCATATGTATTGATTCTTGGGTCTAACCATGGACGATTGCGGAATATGACATTGGCTCCAAAAAGAATTAGGGCAAGAGGAACAAAGAGCATCCAGAAATCATACTCATCGCTTGGATTCAACATCACTAATAGGAAGAGGATGGTAGTAATAAGAATGTCCTCAGAAAGAAATAGGGTTCAATCATATATTTTAACTTGTCTCTTGTTTTTGTTGTCTTGGTGTGTTACAAATAAATCTCTGATGTTGTTTTTATAGGTTTTTGAATTGTGTTGAGGAAGCTTTATTAATTATTTAAAGGGCCACTTGCTATAGGGTTCACTATAGCTATTTCCTAACACTTCCATTCCACCTAACATTTTCCCAACACATCCAGTCCACTCATGCATCCAAAAATACTACAATACCCCTCCCTTATATCTGAAGTACACGCAACCTTCCTTCAGATCAAAAATTCTCCCCCATCTCTTTCTCTCTCATCTCATCGTCTCTCTCCACCATCACCAGACGATTTCCATCGTCGACATTGATTCAGTGGCAGATTTCGATGCCGGCAACTGCTCGTGACGATCTAAACTCGAAGACCAGATCCGAAGCCATATGAAACTCAGACATGGCTGTTGGGAGCGATCGAATACCAGATCCGACGCTGCCGACGTAGTACAACTCGAAGCTCCTCCTGTATTTGTCGCATTCTTTGCTGTCGTCGTCACGTAGGATGATGACCGGATAGAATAGAAAGTCGTCATCGTGGTTTCGTTGGTGCCGGCAAAAGCACGGATTCAGTCGGCAATTGATTCGTATTCTGTCGCCTGATTCTGTAATGGATCTCGCCTCCTAGCAATTTCCCGACATGTCTTCAGCATCTCTGACGACCTTATGTACTGAAATATTAAGATGCAAAGAGGTCCTTTGGTCTTCCCCAACCCCAAGATGGTTATGAAGGTCATCGGGGAGGACTGCAACAGGTTGTACTTGGTAGTGGAAGAGGAAACATGTATTGGAGTCCCAATGATAAAAGGTGCAATATTTTTTTCAGATATCATCTTTTAATGTTACTAGTACTAACTTTTTAGAGTTTTGTTATGGTGCAATTGCAACACACCACACTTATTTGGCATATTCTCATACTACTACTGTTTGATTATATTTTTTCTTTTCTAGTCGTTGTATTACAAATTACAATTTATCCTCAAATATGTTTTGTCTTATATGTGGAATGTGGATGGATGAGAATTTGATACCAAGTAGGCTTTAAAAAGAAAAAAATAGTCCAGATAACCACAACTTGTGAGCCCAAATAACCACCTCTTGTGAATCCAGATAACCACATCTAATTCCAACTAGGCTTTAAAAAAAAGATATAGTTCAGATAACCACATCTTGTGAGTCCAGATAACCACATCTTGTAATTCCAGATGTGGTTATCTTTGCCGGTGAAGTCTAAATTTCTGGCGACTTTTCCGGCAAAGTATATTTTTCCGATGATTTTTTCGGCGAAGTCTAGTTTTCCGGTGTCTTTTCCGGTGCCGGCAAACTTTCTGACGCCGGTGACTTTTCCGGTGAACTTCCGGCAATAGTGTATAATGTTTTAAATTTAATGTGAGGGTATATTTGTCTATTAGAAATGAAGAGTGGACCTTACACCTTAGAAATTTCAAAAAAGTGGATTAGAGGTGTCATGGAAATATGAGGAGGACTAGACATGTTACAAAGAGTTATAATGGACCTTAGTAGAATTCTTTATTATTTAAACATGTTCAGCTTTGACAGGTAGGATATGTAAAATTTGCAATTAAGAGATCTAATTTATTATTTAAACATTTTCACACACTTTCAAATTAAGTTGAGTGTGGTTGTATAGATATTTGACAGGTAGTATTTGTAAATTTGATTTGACATGTGCAGTAAGAGATCTAATTGTATCTTACTTTGTAAAATATAAGATCCACATTTTCACACACTTTCAAATTAAGTTGAGTGTGGTTGTATAGATATTTGTTCTGATACTTTTGAAAAGTTGCAGTAAACCTATTTTGCCTATTAGTCTTGTTTAGTTTTACGTTTGTTTTAAGATGTCTTATGTAAAAAAATCTGATAGGTAAAAAAGTTTAATAGTATTATTTAATACATATCAGAATTTCTTATAAGAGGGATGAAAGTTATCTAGGTTGTTCTCTTTAAAAATACATTTAATTAAAAACCTGATTGATGGTTTAATCATCTTTTCTTTTAGATAACTTATCAACTTTATTAGATAGGGTGTGTGAATACTGTTTTGACTTTCGTGGTGGGTGTTTCAACTTCATTATAGTATGAAATTATTTATTCCGGTTGAATCGGGTAAAAAACCCATGTCGTATCTTCATATATATAATTCAAATCTCAGTAATTATTAGTAAGATACATATATATGAAGTTATTTTAGGTGAATATACAACTATGAAGTAAAATTGATAGGGTCATTCTAACGGGTGCCATAGTGCACCCGTTAAGGATACAAAAAGTACACTTTTGTGGGTTCCACTTGCACAAAAAAGCACACTTGTACGTTAAAGTACACTTAAAGATTTACTTTAAAATACAAGTGTACTTTTAAATTGTATTTTTTTTTATCTCTTAGCGGGTGCACTATGACACCCGTCAGCATTTTCCAAATTGATAAGAATCAATTTATTTAAATCTTTTTGCCGTATTTGAATAAAATGATCTTGTATATCGTCTCTGTTGTCTATTTGTTGATTTTTATTTTTAAAATTCATTAGGTGGATGGATGTGTATCTTGCTATTCAACTCTTTTGTTGTTTAGTTTCGGGACCACTCGAGGCACTCTGTTTGCTGGTAACTTCCCTCTCTCCAATAGAGCTAGTCTTTTCTGCTATTTATTTCCTCCTTTTTGTTGTTGTTTATTGTCTCTGTCTTAATCAAGTCGACTGCTACTAACATTTGAATTATTGTGTGTTGTTGCTTTCAGTTTTCAATGCTATTTTGTCAAGGATCTAATTCTTACTTATTTGGAAATCCATAAAGATTCTACACTGGTTTGTGCAATCTCCAAACAATATGGGCTTTATAACGATCAACCAGTGGGTTAAATACACACAGCCTCTAGCTAGAAACCAGAACAAGATTCAAAATTGGCACCCAAATACACAGGATTCACATACATCACCAGACCACATAACACCTTAACAACATGGTAGCTTAAAGCTGTATTGTAATGATAAATATTATTTCCATCCAATGCAAGCCAAGAATCCAAATAAACTTCAAACACAACTCTAAGCTTAAAAGGATGCCACTTGTCTGTGTCCAAAACAAAATATCCAAAGTTTCATATTGCAGATTATCACATGTTACTCTCTTCAAACAAAAAAAGAGGCCAATGATCAACAATACAAACCTCATTTGTTAATAGTATTTGTAGCACAACTACTAATACCAATCATACACCCCCTCAACGTTGTTCTATCTAAAAATTAACACATATTAAAAAACGGAAGAAAGTCGATTATTCCAAAGAATTACCAAAGAAGATAAACTACTGCGGAAAAATATAAAGCAGATAGGTTAATGCAGAGATGCAGATCTATCAAAGAAGAGTAGCCGACAAGCGCCACTGCCCATTACCCTAAAGCCAATGACAATTCCGAAGGCTGAAACCAGCACCCCTCTTCAGTTCTCATCCACCCTTAGATCTAACTATGCAGTCAACAGCACTCGGTAACGAATAGCTATGCAATCAGTGAGGCATTAACAAAACAAAAGCAGATAGTTTATTAGCAAACAGTGAAACAAATATCACAGTAGAACACAGACCTTTGTAGAATGGCACTGATCACCAGTCCATTAAAGCTTTCATGTATTAAGTGGAAGCATCTCCACAACACATTTCATTCTCCTTGCCTAGGAAAATATAACACAAGCAAGACATTTCTTTTGGAACAATTGGGAAGCTACGAAACCAAAAAAAAAAAAAGAGAGAGAGAGAGAAGTGCTAGAAATCCTGACCGAATCAAACCTAGCAAAAAGAGTCTTTTTGAGAACCAAACTACTTACTTGTTGCTTTTGGCTGAAGAAAAAAGGGACACTAAACTGTTAGAATATGTTATGTTATGTTTTATCCCACATTGGTTAATCACAACTTGTAAAAGGCTTATGCCTAATATAAATAAAACTTACGTGTGTTAGGGTTCGTTAACACCCTACATACACTTTCTTCTCACACAAACAACATGGGGTTGTGGGGGGAGACCCTTTGAATAGGGACAAGGTAGAATGGTCCAAGTCCAATTTGGACCATTAATATGGGCCTCATATTTAGCTCATTTTTTCCACATCTGGCTTTATTAGAGAACTAGCATGAACCCGTGCTATGCACGGAGACATAAAATAAAATAATTTTTTTTCTTTTTTTTATCAACTAAAAAAATTCAATTAGCATGAACTCGTGCTATGCAAGGTATAATATAAGATATAAGTATATGCGATTAATTTCAATTCAAAAGACAAAATAAATGATGCGTTTTCCTTTTTTTATCAGCTAAAAAAATTCAATTAGCATGAACCTGTTCTATGCAGAGTACAATATAGGATATAAGTATATGCGATTAATTTCAATTCAGATACAATGATGTTAAATAGGAGTATATTTGAATTTGTCAATAAGTGTATGTTATTCACCATATCTATCAAACACCATACAAAATTAAATTTAGAACAACATATCTGGAAACTAATGTTACAAATTATTTCTATCACATATTTATAAAATATCAACATTACTTTTTTTTTTTTGGACCCCGTGCATAGTTGGGTCATGACTCGTGGAAGTCATCTCTTAACCCAGTCGGGACAGGGTTTTGGGACACGGAGTCCGGACAGGGTTTTCGGGACAGCAGATCCGCAACCGAAGAACTTCCATCGTAACCATTACCAATATTTTTTATTCTTATATATTTACTATGTTTAGTTGAGTTTAATCGTATTTAGAGCTTATTACGGAAACTTCATCTATTTTTGTCTTTGAAGTTTTGAACAGGTGTATTTGAAAAGGTAGACATGGCTTTCGTCACCTAAAATGATTGGCTTTCTCGAAAATACATTTTTTTACTCCTTTTTATGTATTTTTGTTCTATACCAATTTAGTACATAATTCAGTACTTCTCTTTTGTAGGTTCCCTAGAAGAAGATTTAACTTCAGAAGTCGCCAAAGCAACGAACTAATCAAGCAGCGCATTAGAGTGGGAAATAGTTGTCGAGTAGTGAAAATCAGGACAACTCTTTGGACCAAAGGCTTGAATGGTGTCACAGACTTTTCTGTCGAGTAGTGAAAAGGAAAAAAACATCATTTTATTTTATGTCTCCATGCATAGCACGGGTTCATGCTATTAATTACGTGTATGAGAATATCGCAAGAGGTTATATGCTTTATGATTTTCAAGAATCGTGTTCCGATTTTGATTGCTCGATTGTAATAATACAGCCGAAGATTTTCGAAGTGGTGCTGAAGATTTACATGCTTTGTGAAGGTTGTGCAGAGGATATCAAGTACCGCATTCATAAGATGCAGGGTACGAATATTTCAGTTTCCAGATTAATTTCATTTGTCTGATTTGTCAATTTCACTTTACTTTCCTCCTAATTTGGACTTTAATTTTCCAAATCACAACCTATATATATTTAGTAATCAATCAATAGTCGTGAATCTGTTCTCTATGTGACTCTTAATATACATGATACAACTATATATGGTACTAGTCCCCTGTCTGACTTGATACATAATCGTAGCTTGCATTTGGCCTTGGCCGTTTGGGAAAGACAGAAAGCCCCAGGGGTAGTTTGGTCATTAAAACGTAGACAAATTATGAAATTTAAGTGAAAAATTATAGTTCATCGCCATGTTCTTTTCAATTTTTTCTTCCTCTTTTCCTTTGGTATTTTCAATTCATTAACCTGTTATTTCCTTTTCAGTTTTATTTTTCTCTGAAATCACACCTTTGAAACTTCCCTACTTTCCACAAATCTTTGTCACCTCTGACCTGAAACCACTTGGCAATAAATGAAGAGGTCCAAACATAAATTAACTAATCATCCATTTCATTCCCAAGCAATGCGAGATTCTATTTTCCTTATCATCCATTTTTAAGTGCAGCCACATTTGTAATTTGTCACGTGTTGCTTTTTTCCGGGTCTATAATCACCCAGTCTTTTTGCTGGTCTATCATAATGGAGTGTAGATTGTAATTTTTTTTTCAAAATATGGGGTGGAATGGGTCCTGATCTTACCATGCGAAAACTTTATATCCAGCTCAAAACCAATTGACAATGAGTGGAGAGGTCCCAACGTATACAAATGATCACTCATACCATTTCCAAAAAATGTGGGACTATATTTCTAACATCCTCCCTCACGTGTAGATTGTGAAGTTTTTAAAATATGGAGTGGAATAAGCCCCACTTTGATATCTTGTGAAAACTTTATATCCAACTCAAAATCAATTGGGAATGAATCGAGAGATCCAAACATATATTAAATGATCACCCATTCCATTGGAAAGCAACGTGGGACTATATTTCTAACAGCTTTTTTCGGGTCTATGATCGTGTGCAGTCTTTTTGCTTTTCTGTCATCGTGGGGTATAGAATTTATTTATTTTTATTTTTTGAATGTGGGATGGAATGGGTTCTACTCTGATACCACGCGAAGACTTTATATACAACTCAAAACCAATTGGCAATGAGTGGAGTTGTTCTAATACAATTTCCAAAAAACGTGTTCTAACATCCTCCCACATGTGTAGTTTGTGAATTTTTAAACTTATGGGGTGGAATGAGCCCCGCTTTGATATCACGTGAAAATTTTATATCCAACTCAAAATCAATTGGGAATGAATGGAGGTCCAAACATATATTAAGTGATCATCCTTTCCATTCCCAAACAATGTGAAACTATATTTCTAACGGCTTTATAAACTGAAAAGGTTGGTCATTGATGAATGGTGATTCTTGTGCCGTGTGCATATTTTCAACATGGTGCGTAAAATTCTAGAAAAACGATTATGGCCTTATATATATATGTGGGGTTGTAACTTTATAAATGGCAGGAGTTCATACTGTAGATACAGATATGAAAAACTCACAAGTGACTGTCAAAGGAACATTCGAACCAAAGAAGCTAGTAGAGTACATCTGCAAAAAGGCAGATAAACATGCATGGATTGTGAAGCAAACTCCGCCAGAGAAGAAAGAAGACGAGAAGGACAAGGAAAAAGAAGGGGAGAAAGTTTACCCCTGCGATTATTACTAGATTTATCCACCGGGATTAGTCTACGCCCCTCAGCTTTTCAGTGATGAAAATCCTACTGCATGTTCCGTGATGTAGATAGAAAACTGACTAGTAGGTAGAGTTCTACCATTGGAAATTGACATGCTTGTTATGAATTGACTAGATTTTGAATGGGAGCTATCTGGACTCCTCTTGGTAATTAACTTAGTATATAGGACTACACATTGTATAGATTTTTTGACATGGATTTCGATTTATATATGAGTGTCAATAGTGTTTTTTTTTTTTTGCCAACATTCAACTATCTTTATCTTGATGCACTTTTAATCTAAAACGTCCCAAAAAAATGAAAATCTAAGGGAAAACAAGATATATATATAGAAAAATTAATAATGTTCGTATTTGCAATGGTACTGACAGTACGATTAAGTTTCTTGGGAAAATAAAAAAATTCTGGATTGGATTTAGAGTATGAATTCTAGATTTAGGGGTGCAGATTGGGTAATTTGGAGGGTATGAATTGTGTAATTTGCAGGATGTGAATTCTAGAAATGGTGTGAATTGTGCAAAGAGGTGTAAATTCTGACACCCTAAAAATTCAGGATTCACACCCTAAGAATTTGGGGGTGTAAATTGTTAGGGTGGGGGTGTGAATTGTGTTAAGAGGTATGAATTCTGGGGTGTAAATTACACATCTGAGGGCAAAATAGTAAAAGTATCTTTAGAAAGGGTTTGGATGGGATAGCATGACAAAAGAAGATTTGGATGGAAACTCCTCCAAAAAAATAGGGACGGCTTGTAATTTCCGTATTTTTTATGGGACTGATTTTCCTAACAATACGATGTTCCAAGAAGGCAAAATCAAATTGTGGCAAGTCATAAGGTTTTTTTTTGTTTTTTTTAACTCTGAAAACGCCCAAAAGGGCTTAGCGTGTCAAGTTCAAAAGTGCAAATTTACACAATAATCAGTAGAAATATCTTTTCGAGAATAATAACAATGTACAATATATTTAGGGCATATTGGGAAATTATTACTCCCTCCGTCCCTTTTCAAATGTGAATTATTTTTAGTTTTTCAAAGGGCAAAATGATAATTGTACAAACTTTTACCCATTAACTTTTCAAACCACACACTTATTTAGGGACAGCCAAAAATGGAAATGTCTACATTTAAAAAGGGACGGAGGGAGTATTATTTTTTGGATTGTCGATTATAAGTTTACGAATTGTAATATATGTTTTGATCTCTTTTGAATTATAGTATGATTATGTGAAATTGCTTGAATGATATGTACAAAATAAGCTTTTGAAGAAGAAGAGTATATGAAAGTTCTTTTTCAGATGATTTTTAATTTTACAACTGCTACGTACATTCATTTTTCACAAATGTAATTTGACATAATTATATATTAAAAAATGAACAACCAAACACTCGCAATTTAAGTATCTACAATCCAAAAAGAGACAATGCCTCTCCCAAGCATGACCTAAAACTTGTGATATCATCTTATTATATCAACATACCGGCTGATCGGTACTTAAAGCATTGACAATTGACTTTGTCTCCTTCCCGTTTGAGGAATTAAAAGTTTTCTTGTATGTTACAAAGTCAAAGTAGATTGTGAACTTCACTTGGCATTGCATTCCTCTTGCGTGTTACTTGTAGCATATGTTCACATTGACAATGTTGTTGAAGTAGTCTGAAATGGTCATACCCCTTTGGGGAAGGTGGTGTGAATTCGATGAGCCATTTGGAGTACATCTCAAAGTTTCAATTAAAGAGTGTTTGGGAGCAAATTATTTTTGAGATTTCAGATTGTGGATCGTAAATTTTAAAAAATATCTTAAATTACAATGAGAATTCTATAAGAGTATAACATGCACAGGACAAATATTGCACAAAATATAATAGATATTGTGGAAAAAATTTATGATTGAAAATATATTGAGATCCAAAAAGCTCTTCCAAGGATGAAATCCATTATGCAAAAATCATCCCAACAATTTTACATATTCATAATTTATTTTGACGATAATTCAAAATCACCTAAATTATCCACAATCCAGAATGCATATGCCAAATAATAGTGTGGTGAACCGAATTCTCTCTGTGTCTGTTGCGTAAATGGAAGAGGGTAGAAAGGACTTCTCCGTTGAGCTTTGCTCCTGCACACTGAGCAAACTCGTTAGCACCAACCGGACCGTAGAGTCCGGAATGGTACTCCGACGATCAAGTCTGCTTGACCGACCAGGTAACTAAAAATAAGACGAATAAAGACGCATCCCAAGCGTAGGACTCTCGACCAGTGTAGCACAATAAATCCGGAAGTACCGGAGTCGAACCACTGAGACGACTTAAGTGCTTGACTCAAAAGTGTGAAAGTGCAGTTTTACCTGGCTCTTAGCTAGCCACCCCTTGATTTGATGGAATTAATTAACTAAATTACTAATCTAATGTAACTGAATGCAAATTAATAAAGAGAGCGCAGCTGAGGGGACCCGGCGTCCGCGTCTAGTCTAATCGATATTTACTCGGGCCACAATTACTCTTTTACTGATTTTAGAATACAAGAAAGGCTTCCTAACAAATGCGCACCACCTGTCACCACAGATTCCGTGCGCATTCGAATTTCGGTAATGCCTGGGTTTGTTCGTTAGCAAAGTTTCTAGTTCCCAAAATTGCTTGAAAGTTGAGTTAATTCGGCCCCAAGGTGAAACATTGATAAGTCTAGCCGTACGGCGCCTTCGCCCCGCAGCCACACTCAAGGCGACTACTCACTCATGCTTATAATAACTACAGAAATCAAATTGAACCTAGATCTAGTCATGCTTGAAGAATAAAATATGGAAACAATAGAAAGTGATACCGTAAATTGCAAGGGAAAATCAAACTTGATTGTTAATACGCAAAAACCAATCCACAAGCGGAAATTCTGGAAATCTGGAACGAACTCGAACGTAGAATGCTGAATGAATAACTGTAGCCGAAAACTTTAAAACATAAAACCTAAGGAAAATTCGTGGACCCCTAATTCGAGTGTTAAAACGAGTATTTATATGAAAACGACGAAAGTCTGAAAATATTCCTACGCGAAGACCAAACGACCGCGTTCCAAAGCTAAGGTAATGCCTGCGGTAGCGCTACCATGAAAATGGGGTAGCGCTACCGATGCCTTAACTCCTGTTTGACCGGCTGAACCTCTTGTTGACCGTTGATTCTTAACCTCTCGGTAGCGCTACACCTCTTTTGGTGTAGCGCTCGTGGACTCTCTCTTCATTTTGGGTGCCATTATGTACCCTTTTTTAGCGCTCCAGAGAAATAGTGTAGCGCTCTCGATGGGTTTCGAGCATTTCCACGCGAAATCAACTTCAATCCTTAGCCTCCTCAGCCTTGCTCACTCTCGATCCTCGTGCGTGCCTTCCCAACAACTCCAATTGGCGCCAAAACACCTCAAATTCCTGCACTTAAGCACAAACACAAAATCCAACCACGTGCACACATTAAATGGAAAATGAGGATTAAAAACACGAAAACCGCGCTAACTCTATCCTACTTAGGCGCTTAAATGCATAGATTTCACGCGCCTATCAAAGTCAGTACTTGAAGAAGAAGGATACTCAGATCTAGGGTAGTTTTAGAGGGGTGAAATGAGAACGTACCTCTTTTGCTCGACCTTGCTATGTATTTATAGGTAGGGCTTGGCTTGATTCTCAAGGCCCGTACTCGCTATGCGCGGTAACCGCCTCAGATGACGTCACCGTGTGCGTAACCGAGCATCATTACGTTACCACATGCATCCAATCAAATCGTGACATGTGTCCATTCTGTTACAACTAAGTTTCTAGTGACTCTTGCTGGATCCGGACTGAATGAATTGACCCGAGCCGTAACACTTCGGGTCTTTTGTGTTCCGCCTGTACCCGAAATCAGCAGGGCTTCCAACCCGGTCCCTCGGGGAACTCTTCGGGCATGAAAGCCTTTCAGGAGTCTGGCCTGGGGTGATCCCAATTGGGTCGTAAATTCATTTCGTAATGGTTGGGCCCTTCGACCCACGTGCTCGGACGAATTGGGCCTAATGCAGTTATTTTGGGCCCACACAATAGCCCCTCAACTTCCTCCAATCTTGATTTGAATCGATTGTGGGGAGTTGACCCGAGCGATTACCGAACCGCTGGACCGAACGTCGTGTCCGAATGATAATGGAACCTTTTCCGAAGGAATTTCTCATGAAGTTCTTTTGTCTGCGCCGTTCGCCACGTGGCGAATCAGGGTTTGCCGACTGTTCATGAATAGACGCAATGAATGCGGGCATTAATTACCGCGGTACGTGCCTATCGAAATAAGACACGTGTCCACGTTTTTCACCGGTTACACCATTTCGCCTTCGGCCGCGATGCTTCGATAGGCCCCTATAAAAAGGCGAGGGGTCAGTGAAAAAATTTCACTTTCATTCCACCGCTAGAGTGGGTAAAACTTGACCACCCCAGTAAAGGCCATAGCACGTGCCTTTATCACTCACCACGAGAGGGTACGTAGCTCGGCACCACATAGGGAAGCCCTAGCCCTGAACCGAGTTGTACTAGCCATGAATAAGGTCAGTATGGTAAAATAAATTAAACGCACCAGGATGTACTAGCTCGGTATAAGTCACAAGGGGATACCCCTAAACCTGCCAAGCTAAGTAGGCTACGAATATAGTTAGAACGACATTCTGGAATACATAGACTCAGCTCGGCGTGAGTAGCTGAGTTATGTACGTGTCATGCTGAGCTATGTGGAAGCATGACACCGCCACGAATAAGGCGGCGAGACATTCCAGAACACTCTGTGGCGGTTCCTTATGAGATAGGGAGCAATCCCGTAGAATAAGGGATTAATATGGGAAGTCCTAATGTGATTAGGAGTATACCCCGTATACGAAAGAGTCTTGTATGGAAAGAAAGACTACTGCTATACGAGATCTAGCGGGATATGGAAGCTGTCTCTTAATAGGAAAGTCTTATTACGAGAAGGATTCCTAAAGCAAGTAGGAAATCAGGGCATGGGATGCCTAAATCAACAAGCTATCTTCACCTATAAATACAGTACTATGCCCATGAAGAAAGGTACGCGGTGAAACCCTTTTCATTCGCATTGTGATTTGAGAATTCCAGTACAAGATACTAACTTAGCATCAGAGGGCCTTTGCCGACGAAAGGCAAAGGTGCTCTAACCCTTTTTTCTGTCTTGCAGATTGTAGGGTTTAGTCAAGGAAGCACGTGATCCAGGTTTACGTGGATTTTATCCCCGTACAACCGCCATTGTTGCTATTCGAGTCGCTTGAAGTTCTTCGCCACCATCTTCAGCACCTTCAAACACCTCTCAAGGCTTCTTTCTTCTTCTAATTTTCAGGTATTTTGTGCTTTCTATTACTTTCCCTTTGATTTTGTCACTTGCTCATGCATTTTCTGCAAGTAGATTGCATTTTCTGTTCATTTTTCGTTGATGTGAATAGTGAAAAATGTTGTCCCATCATTCAACATTTTCTTCCCGAGAGTCACTATTCAAGGCCTGCTCGGATGCCATAGTCGTCTTTTGTCTTTGTAGCTAATTGTTTCCACCCGTGCACATGGTTAGGTTTTTTAAAAACTGGTCGTCAACGTCTCTTCCAGTGATAGCTCGGGAGCCCCGATTCGCTTCCTCGGGGAGGCGGATTACCGTCTGATAGAAAATTTGAGGAATAAACACCACCACACGTCTGATGTAGAAATTTCATTTGAAGCTGACAGGCCTTCTAATTCTTCCAACGGTTCAGTGAACATGTGTGCCAGAGCTGGAGGAGATGGACCGAGCAATTCCCAAGCAGATGAAGTGCTCGGGGATGAGGGAGACGTTTCAAACATCACGAATGCCGAGGCCGAGGGTGAGGATGAGGCAAACACTGAGGCTAACCCCGATGATGAAGGTCCAAGTGCCCCTATCTCCACTATTTTGATGGTACCCCAGAAAGGTGGTGGAAGATGCGAGAGGTATCGAGCGCCCGAGTGATGTCCGGTCGAACTCATCACCGACCGGATAACATGGTTTTTGAAGAGGGCTCTTGGATTAATCTTCCCCTCATGCCTTACCATCATGTCGTTTGGTTTCCGTTGATCCCATTTTTTCGATGGTCTTAGCCAAGAACTTGACTACCTCTCACCTCTTCGGCAATATGTTAGGATCATCCGATCGTCGAGCTATGCAATAGGTGATCTTCGAAATCTGCAATCACTCCTATAACGCTGGCTCGGGGAGGCGCTTCTTCTCGGTGAGGGATAAGTATGACCATTTGGTGCATACTCTCCCCTACTCTGACCCCTACATCAATGATTTTGTTACGGTGACGGGCAACTTTATGTATGCCCGGACGAAGCCGAGGTCAATCCCATCCGGTTTACTATAGGGAACACTGGTCGGTGCATCTCTCATTTACTCATTTATTCATTCATTTTGCTCTTCAGATGTACTTTCTTCATACTTTGTTATCTTATTTCAGCCCCGATCATTGTCCCCCATTTGAGGAAGCTTGCGAAATTGAAGAAGATCAAGGCCGCCTTTGCCATTCCGCATGAGCAGAGGAACATTCGGCTGCTTCTGGGCTATACTTCCAACTACAATTCCTTTCTGAGGAAGCAGCCGAAGGAAGGGGAGCCATCCAAGTCGAGGAGAAGGCAACCGAAAGACAAGGGGGTTGAGGCTCCTCGCCACAGGGGAAGAAAGAGGAAGGAGCAAAGAAGAGCCCATCCAAATTCTTGAGGGATCGAGCGCTTTCCCGTTGGCCGTGCCACTCCCGAGCCATACCCCGGTATAATAAGAGACCATGGTGGCGGAAGTTTTCAAAGGAAGGTGAAGAATTTGAGGGGGCTAAGCGGGTGGGAAGGAAAAGCCCATTGTGAAGGTCCAAGTGCTCCTCGGAAAGGGAGTCTTCGAAGAGAAAGAAGGGGGAAGAGGAAAGGCGGTGGAAGATGCAGGCAAGGAGCGCCCGAGGTGGCTTGAAAGCATGACCGAGGCCAGGGAAGACATCCTTTGGGTATGGGCTCTTGTCCCGTGCTCTTTTACCACCTAAGCCTTACCATCATGTCCTTGGGTATGGGTATGATGAGAAGTATGGGATACCGATGCGGACCGAGCTTCTCAAGATCCGGATGTGGCCATGGTTTGAGGTCATAACCAACCTAGCCCTTCCGGAGGATATGAAAGACGTTTCCAAAGATTGTCTCATTACATATTTACCCTAAAATTTGTTAGTAATTGCATACGTTGCTATTTTCTTTCGATTTTATTGTATACATATTAGATAAACCCGTAGGTATATTTGAAAATTAACTTTACCTCCGAGGAGTTGTAATAAACTAAAGGTTTTGGTCTATCAAGTCTCTGATATTTTATATTTATAGTCTTGAGTAGTTTTGAGGAAAACGCATTTAATGCTACTCGGAACTCTGTTCCAAAGTCATCAATTTTATATATTATGTTGTGAGTCTCTTGAAAGAACTTGAAGAGCTCCTTTTGTTATTTTTTTCATGTATTTTCAAGTTTTTTTGAGATAATAAAATATCTTAAACTCAATTTTTCATGTTTTAGTACGGTTTATGGGGAAGGGTTGAGGGCATACAATTCGAGATTGCAAGAAGATCTACTCAAATGGGATAGCTATTTTTTTCAAAAATCGGTTACCCGAAATTACCCGAACGCCCGAATGGTCTGTGGGCCTTAAGTTCATCCTCTCCCCCGAGGTCGAACTCCGAATCCCCGAATGCTCCTTTGGGTTTGAGATGCGGATCTTCCGGAAAAAGGGAGAGAGGAAGCCAAAGCCGAAGAGGATGCAGTCGAGGGCCTGTGAAGAAGATTCCCCTTTCCCACTTTAAAATGTTGAAACACTTGTCTTTTTTTTTTATTTTTATCTAATATTTGACCGAACGGCTCCAGACATTTTAAGGAGTTTGTTGTTTCTGATGGTTTGTAATTAATTTTGGTATCTGGTGCCAAACAGTAGGCTAGAACCAGATCATAGGAATTTTTCTTGGAACAGGTTATCCCAAGTGTGGAAATGTTTGATAGCGCTTCTTCGGGATGAAGCGGTGCGATTTTTTAAATTAATTCACTAATGAGTTCTCTATTTTTGTCTGAGTATTAGTTTGCCTAATCGTAGTTGCCCCTGCTTCGGTTGGAACCGAGTGATAGCAAGTTTTAACCCGAAGCAAATGATTAGTATCAGAAAATGCCAAATAGGTTAGAAAAAGTCGTTATGGTTATTGTATTTTGCCTCGAGCATTTGTAAGAATGCTTAGCAACATGGAAGCACCGAAGGCCATTTATGCCGGGTGATAAAACTTGGGCATTCAGACGCGAATTTAGTCGTGGAAAAGATTCTTGTCGGCCTAGAATACTGAATGGTTTATAAAGTCAAAACAATAGGATCATCGTTCAGAATAACTTTCATTAACCAAGAGGCTATTAAACAACTGGGCCGAGAGAGGCTATTAAACATCTGAGCCGAAAAAAGGCTAGTAAATGAAAGCGGACAAAACAAGTAGTCCGAGTGATCGAAATTAAGCGTAAAATTTCCTCAGCTTCTAAGCATTCCAAGGGTTGCCAACGGGACTTCCATCCATTTCAGCCAACTTGTACGAGCCATGCCCCACTTTCTTGACAATGCGGAACGGGCCCTCCCAATTGGGCATAAACTTAGCCTTGTTGGACTTTTGCACCACCGTGCGTAGAACCAAGTCATCAACCTAAAAAGGTCTCTGCCGAACGTTCTTGTTGTATGTTCGGGCCACTTCTTGTTGGTAGAAAGCAAGTCGTAGATTGGCCTTGTCCCTTTGATCCTTGAGTTGGTCTAATTCCCGAGCAATAGCCTCATCATTAGTTGGAACAGCAAAGTTTTCTGTCCGAGCGGTAGCTAGCTGTTTGGCTAGAGGGAGGATAGCTTCCATTCCATATGTGAGAGAGTATGGCGTTCGGCCTGTTGATCTTCGTGGTGTCGTTCAGTATCCCCATGGCACCTTGGGAAGCTCTTCAACCCACTTGCCCCTTTTGACAGTTAGCCTTCGTTTGAGACTAGAAGAGATAACTTTGTTAGAAGCTTTAGCTTGACCATTCCCTTGTGGATAGGCTACGATGGAATTATAGATGGTGATGTTATCCTTCTTGCAGAGAGATTTGATGGCTTCAGCTACGAACTAAGTGTCGTTTTCGGAAATGATAGCATACGGTACTCCAAACCGTGAGATAATGTTCCTCCGTATGAATTTTTCAACTTCAACTGCAATGATGTGGACCAGTGGCTCGACCTTAACCCATTTGGTGTAGTAATCTGTTGCTGTAATTAGGTGCTTAAACTCTCCCGGAGTGCTCGGTAGGACGCCCACCAAATCCATGCCCCACTGGGCAAAGGGCCAAGGGCTTGTCACTGGTTGTAACTGCTCGGCTGGTTGGTGCAGAATTGTAGCATGCTTCTGACATGGGACACACTTCTTGACATATGCCTTCGCGGTTTTGTACATTTTTTGCCACCAATATCCTTGAGTGACTGCTCGGTGAGCTAGAGAACGCCCACCCGAGTAATAGCCACAACTTCCCTCGTGTAGCTCTTTGAGGATGTCTTGAACCTATGAGTCGTGTACCACTCGGAGATCTGGCCCGGTGTACGTTTTCCAGTACATTACGTCGTTCGAGTCAAGGTAGTAGTAAGCTGCTCGGCAGCGTACCTTGTGTGCTTCCTTTCTGTCTTCGGGCAATTTGTCATGCTTCAAGTATGCAAAAATGTCATCCATCCAACTCGGTCCTAGATGAACCGAGAGGACCTCATCACGTCCATCGTCATAACTTGGTTTTACAATTTCCCTGAGGAAAATGGTGCGATCGGGAGAAGCGGCCTTGGCCGAGGCCAGTGCAGCAAGGGCGTCGGCATGAGAGTTTTGATCCTGTCCGACCCAGTATATTTGGACCGGACCAATTTCTTTCATAAGATCCCACACTCGGCAGTAGTACCTCGTCATTCAGGGGTCCTTGATGTTGTAATCATCATGAAGCTGTCTGACCACCAATTGTGAGTCGCTGTAGACTTTGACTCCTTCGGCTCCCAAGTGTTTTGCAAGCTGTAGTCCTGCAATTAATGCTTCGTACTCGGCTTCATTTTTGGACGCAGTGAATCCGATCGTGAGAGCTGTTTCATAAATCGTTTCTCCAGGGGAGAGCAGGACAATGCCAGCCCCGGCTCCTCGGTTGTTAGATGCTCCATCCACATGCAGGTACCAAATGTCACCGTCAAATACTTGTCACATTTTGTGCTCTTCCTCGGGGGCATCTGGTTTTTCCGCTGTGATGATGAAATCAGTTTCATAGGGCTTCTAGTTGGGTTGGGATGGGCTACTTGATGCTTCTTCGATAGGTGGCTCTTCCACAGCTTGTTCAGGAAGATTTCTTGCTTGCGCAGGGTCTTCATCTTCCGGTCTGGGAGTTAGTTTAGAAATGAAATCTACTAGGGCTTGCCCTTTGATTGCTGTCCGGGGCTGATACTTGATATCAAAATTGGCCAACTCCATGGCCCATTGAGAGATTCTATTGGATAAGCTTGCCTTCTTTAGAGTAGCTTTAAGAGGGTGTTCGGTGAGCACAATTATCGTGTGCGCTTGAAAGTAGGGCAAAAGCTTCCTTTTTGCAATGACCAAAGCCAGTGCCAACTTTTCAAGGGGTAGGTATCTCGTCTCGACCGGGAGCAGAGTTTTGCTAGAGTAGTAAATTGGCTGATGTTCGGATCCTTCTTGCCGAACAAGAACCGAACTAACGGCTTTATCCGAAACCGAGAGGTTGAGATACAAGTCTTTCTGACCATTTGGTGTGACCAAGAACGGAGGCGAAGAAGGTAAGACTTTAATTCGTCCAGCTCGGTCGCACTTCTCGGTCCATCGGAATTTTCGTTTGCTCGTCTTGATAGAATTGAAAAATGGGCAGCACAAGTCGGATGATCGGCTTATGAATCTGTTTAGTGTCGCGGCCATTCCTGTCAGTCGCTGAACTTCTTTGATCGTGGTTGGTGCCCGAAGATTCTGGATTGCTATAAGCTGCTTTGGATTGGCTTTGATGCCTCGTTGCGTGACTAGATATCCGAGGAACTTCCCGGAACCTATCCCGAAGGCGCACTTTTCGGGGTTTAGGCGTAGTTTGTGCTTGCTTAGTATGGAGAATACTTCGGTGAGGTGATCCAAGTGTTCCGAGTCGTGCCTGCTTTTTACCATCATGTCATCGATGTATGGCTCCATCGTGTCCCCGAGCTGGTGCTTGAACATCTTCGAAACCATCCTTTGGTAGGTTGCCCCGACATTCTTTAGGCCGAAGGGCATGACTTTATAACAATACGTGCCTCGGGGAGATATGAAGGCAGTCTTCTCTTGGTCTTCAGCCGCCATAGCTATTTGATGATATCCACGGCATGCGTCCATGAAGCTGAGGCCTCGTGCCCGGCGATTGCATCAACAAGTTGGTCGATTCGGGGAAGAGGAAAACAATCTTTCGGGCATGCATCATTGAGACTGGTGTAATCGATACAGACGCGCATTTTGCCATTTTTCTTCGGGACCACGACGGTATTTGCGAGCCAAGTCGGATATTGAACTTCCCAAATAGCATCTGCTTCCAATAACTGTCCAACTTCTGTATGAGATGGTGCTCGGTGTGAGACCGAGCATCTCGCAGTTGAGTGCGAGCTATTGACCGAGGGGCTAGATCCTCTTGCTGTTGTCGGGATCGATGCTCGGTAGGCGGGGTTTGTTGTATGAAAATAACGGCCCTCCCCATCGGATCCACCACCAGCGGTGGAGCCGTTAACCGAGCATGAGCCGAAAGTCTCCCAGTTTGCCCCGTCTGGGCGTCCGTTTGGTGTGTTGACTTGCGGTGCCACCGTCCTTCCTGAGAGGTGGAGGCCCCTGGTGGTTTAAGGGTGTTTTTTTCCATTTGCTCCAGTTGGGCCTTCATACTGGCCACCTGAGCCTCCATCATCTGAAAGGATTCTAAAGGCACAGTAGGGCTCGGGGTGAAAATCCCTGGCAGAATTGAGACGCTGGTGCGTGGCGTTAGGGTGGCGTTGGGCTGAGTGGAGGTATTGACACCGTCGGGTGCTCCGTGGTTTCCTTCGCCACCCATTTTGTTGGAAGAGAGATCTGAGATGGTGGTAGGGGAATAAACGTAGGGGAAATAGAACCACCAAGAAAGAGATGTTGGCTGAAATCCCCAAAGGAGTCGCCAATTGTGGTGAACCGAATTCTTTCTGTTTCTCCTGCGTAAATGGAAGAGGGTAGAAGGGACTTCTCCGTTGAGCTTTGCTCCTACACACTAAGCAAACTCGTTAGCACCAACCGGACCGTGGAGTCCGGAGTGATACTCCGACGATCAAGTCAATACTTGAAGAAGAAGGATACTCAGATCTAGGGTAGTTTTAGAGGGCGTGAAATGAGAACGTACCTCTTTTGCTCGACCTTGCTATGTATTTATAGGTAGGGCTTGGCTTGATTCTCAAGGCCCATACTCGCTACGCGCGGTAACCGCCTCGGATGACGTCACCGTGTGCGTAACCGAGCATCATTACGCTATCACATGCATCCAATCAAATCGTGACGCGTTTCCATTCTGTTACAACGGTGTTTCTCTTGACTCTTGTTGTATCCGGATTGAATGAATTGACCCGAGCCGTAACACTTCCGGGTCATTCATGTTCCGCCCGTACCCAAATCAGTAGGGCTTCCAACCCGGTCCCTCGGGGAACTCTTCGGGCATGAAAGCCTTTCAGGAGTCTGGCCTGGGGTGATCCCAATTGGGCCGTAAATTCATCTGGTAATGGTTGGGCCCTTCGGCCCATGTGCTTGGATGAATTGGGCCTAATGCAGTTATTTTGGGCCCACACAAATAGTTTTTCACAAAACCCCACTAAGTTTCGGCTAGTATTTGGAAGGCGTAGAACCAAATTAAATCCTATTATACGTTTCATGTAGTTGGAGTATTGGTCTTAGAGTAATACCTAATGAATTCATGGTGATTGGATTCCTAATTGGGAGATAGGTTCATCAAATATACATATTCCAATAAGTTACGGTGCTAAAAATCATTTTTTAAAGTTATTTTTATCCAATTTTTTTGGAGTTTATTAGTTTTACGTTAAAATAATCCAATAATCCACCAAAATTTAGATTATATTTGTCTTTAGTTAACTTTTTAAATATTATATAATAATTTTCGACCTTTTAGATTCCTTTTGTCATGGCGAACCAATAACTCACAAAAAAAATTGACGTAAAATTAACAAATATAAATTATTATTATTTTTGGAATAAATGGGTTATTTTTCCAAAATAAGGAATAAACAATTATTTGACATCTCTCCACTAGTACTGCTTCCCATTTGCAGTGGTTGATGGTTCATTGTACACAGGCCTCCTTTGGGTAAAAAACTTAATCCAGTTTTTTGGTTTTTTGGGGTACAAAAAACCAGAGTGCTTTGGGTAATAATCTTAATCCAAAAAACAGAGTGCTTTGGGTAATAATCCAATAATCCAGATTATTCGTTTGTCCTTATTCAATTTTTTTTTGCATTCGTTAGTTTTGCATCAACATTTTGTGGTTTCTGGATTCCTCTCGACGAGACGAATCTAACAAGTATAAAATTATGGTCAGAACTCAAAATTTTTTTGAATAAGGACAAACGAATAATCCAATAATCCATAATCTGGATTATTAAGCCAAAAGGAGGGAATAATCTGGATTAAGTTTTTGGTTTTCCAAAAGATAAAATGGATATTTGCTAAAATCAAGTGGGTGATTTTAGCAAATGTCCATTTTAGGTGATTTTAGCACCAATGAATCTGGACACTTTTATTGTCCAGATTCATTGGTGCTACAATCACCTTCCTACTTCATTTGCTAAAATCACCCACTTGATTTTAGAAAAAAACAAACCGGTTTTTTGGATTATTTGACAAAAAACCAAAAAACCAATAATCTGGATTAAGAAAGGACAATTACAGCTTTTCATGCGTATTTATTCCGGCCATCTTTAATAATTATTGTAGTCTTGTAGAAAATATTTATGCCACGTACACTTTGTTTTGAGAAATTTTATACACACTCAGAATTCGGCTTTATATGAATATCTCTATAATAAGGGAGCTCAGTGTTTGAAATCTCTATATTTTCGGCCCTTGTATCTTAATTCAAGGGTTCAGATTACAAGGGAACTATTTAAAGGCTGAGATTTGGCCCTTGGGTGTAGACTAAGAACTATTCGGCTTTATATGAATATTTTTTAATAAGGAATGTCCATTGAAGGTGTTTACCATATCCACCTATTGTATGGCCTATATCGTGTCATCTCATTGGTAATATCAATGTTTTTTTTTTATTATTTTGTATCTTTTCAGCAATGTGATTTACAATATTTTTTATGATTCATAACATTTTGGGGCGTCATAACTTTTTAAAAAAAAAAATTGTACCTTTTATTAATCGATTCGTAACTAAAAGAAAGGGTGCATATGATATACACCCAAATATGGAGTGTGTATTGTAGTCTTTTCCTTTTTAAATCCTAAAGAAAGAGAAATTCATAGAACTAGCCGTGATGAAAAATTCCCTAGAAAAAAACAAAAAGTAGTTTTGCAAAACAAGTGGAGGGTAAGATGTTGAATGATAATCATATGCGTACAAAAGTTTTTTGTACATAAATTGTATAAATTAATTTGTTTGGGACTATTTCAGGTCTCATACGGATGATCGGAACCATTCATGTTTTTTTAAATAATGTTTAGTAGTACCCCATAAAAAATAAGCTCAATCGAATATCAGTAAATGTCCATCAGCTTGTCTAGTTTTTTATTCTAAACCAAAAATTGGATAAATCAATGGAGCATTTTTCGATATCCGATTGAGCTTATTTTTTTACGGAGTACCACTAAACATTATTTTTCAATATACATTCTGACTATAATCTAAAAAGCTAAAAAAACCAAAAAAGTTATGTAAAAATGAGAAGTTAAAAGTGAGGCTCCCAACCACTTTCCGTATTTATTTGGGTTAAAAAAAAGTCTCGCTATTGTGAGCACATTGGGCTTAGTGTTTTTTTTTTTTTTTTCTTGTGTGTGTAGGGGTGAAATGAGTTTAATTAGGAGAGAAATTAAAACCATTTCAAGTAAATAGCTAAACTCATATGGTGAACTGAGTTTTGCTATTATGTACCTAGTGAGCACACAAAATAAAAAATAAAAAATTTATCCGACTTACAAAAAGTAGAGAAATTGTTCATTGGTTTTTAACCTCTCCAGCTGGGGAGAAATACAAGCAAAGCCTTGTTCTTCAATGGATTTTATGAGATAAAATCTAATTTTGATCAAATGTAGTTTTGTTTAGAGATGTGATAAAATGACATTGTTTTCCCAATGGATTAAAATCTAGGGTTGATAAAGGGGTTTTGTAAATGATTGTGAAATAAAATCTAGTGTTAATAAAATCTAGTTTTGCTAAAATCCATTGAGAATGTCAGATAAAACTACATTTTATGAGATAAAATCCATTTAAGAAGACGACCAAAATAGCGAAAGGGCAGGAGAAGTACAAGTACATAGCTAGAGGGCTGAATGCATCTATCTAATCAATGCAAAATGACATACATCGCCGGCCTTGTTCCCTTCCCTTTTTTCCCCATTTTCAAAAAAAAAAAATCAAAAAGATTTTTTCTTTTCAAAAAAATTCTCTCTCGAGTCATTATCTTATCATTTCATTTTTCTCTCTATCTCTCTCGAATCATTACGTCATTATTCTCATTTTCAAAAATTCAACCAAACCCTATCTCAAAAATTCTTTTCAAAATCAATCCAAACACAAAGTGGCCATTGGGTTGTCCCCATCTTGGCTCGGGATCCTCTGTCCCCATCCCTCTGTCCCCATCTCCTGTCCCATACTCTCTTGTTTTTACACGTGTTCACAGTTAATCTCAGCCTTTGAATCAAATCCTCTCCCCCATGTTGCACTTCTCCATCAGAATTACACCCTCTGTGCCTTCTTTGCTGCCGCCGGCGAAGGAAGGGTACCAGCGCCTTATACTTACCCTACCTGCAACCTGGCCTTCTTTCTTTCCACCTCGACATTAGAATCGTGGTTTTTGGGTTCTCCGTAGCGAAAGATTGTCGCCGATTAATTAACCAACTCCACCCTTCCGGCCTTCCTCATAGCCATTTTTGTATCTCTTTGGATCAGAATCCGAGCAAAATACAACAATATAACCATCTAAAAGAATCACGTATGATGATATTAAGGAGTGAACACCAATTTAACTTCAACAATTCTAAATAGCACCACTCTACTCGGCGTTCCTAAGTAATGTTTTTTCTATTTCGATCTGGTTTTTGAATTCCACGGAATGATTTTTCTGATCAGTTTTTTCAGTTCAGTTTCAATCTAGTTTGGAGTTGCAAGGAGTACAAACCCACCATTTTAATTTACCTCCACAAATTTGTAGTGATAAACGCCTGGGTAATTGTTTGGTTCAAAGATCTGGTTTGTGGACAGAAAGAAGGAAATAAGGGGAGGGTAGCCCAGGAAGTGGTGGCAGAGGAGTGAGAGGAAAGCGAGAAGAGGGTCGGTCCGGTGATTATCGCACCTGTATCCTCGTTCGCCGGCCGGCGGCGAACCTAGAAGGCGTAAAGGGTGCAATTGCCGATGGAGAAGTGCCAAGAGAGACATAGGATTTGATTCAATGGTTGGGATTGATTTTGAACACGTGTCAAACAAGATAGTATGGGACAAAGGATGGGGACAGAGGGACGGAGAGAGAGGATCCGAATTTGCCAAATTCATTGCAAACCGAATTTCCAGCCGTTTGAAGTCCGGTGTGTTCTGCCAAACACATCACTCTCTCTCTCTCTGTGTCTCTGTCTTTCTCTCTGTATCGTTGATTGAATTGAACAACTGACCACAGATGTTTTAGATATTTAAAAAGTACTCCAAATGAATTGGGCAACCGACGAGACACTGATCATCGGGATTCCTGACACTCGTTCAATCCTTTTTCCAGCGGCGATCGTTCTGCCGTGGACTACTCCTGAAGCTAATTTGGAATCTCCATTTCTTTCCACTACACTACTGCTGACTGCTGAATAAGCACACGACTCAAGTGCTTTTGCTACACTTTTTCCGCTTGGAATTTCCCACATGACGGACTCAGGTGGGACCCCCTTCCCCTTCGTTTCTTCACCTCCTTCCATTCTTGCTAGAATTTTGACTCCTTAAACTACGTTCATTTTTTTTTTTTAAATGGTTTAGGTTTAGAATGTTGCTCGTACTGTTTCTGATGAATAGTTATATCAATCGGAGTTGATTTTCGGTCATGGGAATCGGGAAGGACACGAATTTTTTATTTTTTATTTTAATTTGGGAACAGGATCGCTGGGGCATACCGCATACGCGGCTACGCCTGAGATGCACAACCCACACCAATGTCCAACAATCTAACAAAACACCACCCAAAAATCTAGAGTAATACATACCAAAATCCAACAGCTACTCACTAGATGCTCTGACCGAATAGAGACTCTCTATCCGGTTTGTATCAATTTTGCATGAATATACCTTGATCGGGGTATTGTTGATGGATTAGGAGTTTGTTTGGTTCATTTGGGGATTTCATTTAGCGGTTTTGGAGCTAGGGTTGTTGGTGGATGATGGTCTTGTTGAATGAAGAATCCAGAAGTGTTAAGAGTAGTTGCTTGGGTATGGAATGTGAGATCACTTAATAACATTTGCAACCTCTCCACTCATTGCCAATTGGTTTTGAGATGGATAAAAAGTTTCCACAAGGCCGCCTTTTTTTCAGTTGAAACGTATGACTGTTGCCTCGTTTTTGGTTAAAATTAAGGATTTCATATTGTATACATTGTGTACTTAGTAGTAGTATACCCATTGTTAGATAGTAAGATTTAATTCTAGTTTAGTTATTAGTTCTGTTGTTTGTATTCTTGTTCTGGGAGATGCCCCTCTGCTCCTGTTTTTCAGGTTAGTTCAATAAAATCTAAGTTACCAAAAAATATATATATATATATATTAATTGTTTAAAATGCGTCACCCAAAAAAAAAAATTTAATTGTTTAAAAAGCATCTTTTAATTCAATCCTACTTACAAAAGCATTTCTAAAAGTCAAATATTGGTTAGAATTTTCTAAAAACATTCAAGTTTGTCATAAATAAGGTTAGAAAATGTGTATTAATGAATTTTTTAACATTTACTAGTGCTTGAAAAAAATTCACGAGTGTTGTGTCTGATTCCCTTGATGCAATAGGGAGTCCCAAATCCCAATACCCGTTACTTGCGACCACAACCGTTACGATTACGTTGACCGATACCACAACTTGAAACCATGGCTAGGCCTGCTAATGAGTTAATTGGAGTGCCTAAGTTATAATAAGGATTTTTTTTTGAAAGAATAAGGATACTGTTTATCGGTATGTATTTTACTATAAAGGTTCCTCTGGCCAGGGCACTTAGTCTTTTCCTGGTTGTATTTGATTGTAGCATAACCAAGTTCTGATATAAGTTTTCTTCAGTCTTCGCCCATTTCTGACTAGCAACTTTTATCAATTTAGTTGCTCACTGTTGGCTATTGAACATTAGCTTCAATGCATGTATGTAGAATGCCCGTCTACACTCTTCCAAAATTATTGTTTGTTTTGGTAATTCAACTAGCATGCTTTGACCTTATTCCCAATTTGTATTGTTCTTTCCTATGAAAATGTACTATTAGATCTTGATCATAGCAGTGTCGGACTCATAATTTGAACATGGCAGGGTCTGGAACTACATGTACTTCTTCATTGGTAGCAAAAAATATATTCCAGAAGTAGATATTATTACTTGCTATGTTAGAGAAAGAGAATAGATTGCATGTATTCGTAGTTGCCATGTAATTTTATGCATGCGACCGAAAAATGGTTGGCAACTTCAAATTTTAATATATTTTTTTTCCACACACATATATAGTTTTAACATTTAAGAAAAAAAATTCACCCCAAGGGAATTGCAGGGGCCAATCGCATAGAATTTTTTCAAATAAGTGAAAATATTTAGAGTGGTGTAGGGGCCAAGGCACACCCCGGCACCTCCTTGTGTTCACCCCTGGATCATAGCCTCTTGTTACTGGTACCACCCCACTAATGAAGTTGTAAACGACGAACATCTATCTAAATGCGATTGCGGTTCCATTTCAGGTTATAATGTTGACGATCTGGTTCAAGAAGCTCAAACGCGGTGGCTGAAGCCAGCAGAAGTGCTCTTTATTTTACACAATTATAAGGAAGACCAACTCACCCATCAGCCCCTTCAAAAACCAGCAAGTAGACTTTTTAATTGTTGTATCTTACTTCGTATTGCGTGAAAGCCTGTCTTATTGTTAGTTGTACCACGTGGCTGATTTTTCCATTTGGCTGATTGGATTCTTTAACAGGTGGATCTCTATTTATTTTTAACAAGAGGGTCCTTCGTTTTTTCCGTAAAGATGGTCACAATTGGCGCAAAAAGAAAGATGGGAGAACTGTTGGTGAAGCACATGAAAGGCTCAAGGTTAATGCCCATATAAATATCATACAATTTAAAGCATTCCTCTGAAAATATGGTTGACGTGCAGTGGATGTACGCGACAACGGATCTGCTAATTTGGGGTTATATGAGCTGATAAAAAATAAAAAATAAAAAATAAAAATTTGGGATTGGATGGAGGCAAATTTATCTGGCTTCAACCTTACAGTCTCCTCCCTACGAAATGACCTTGTAGGTTAAGGGAGCTTACAGACAACGCTAGCTGGATCCCCAAAAAAATCACCAGATTTTCCATTTTGCTGGTTATTCTATAAATACGTGTTTAAAAGGTTTTTTCATGTGTATCACAACTTAAGTATTTGCCATTTCCTGCACTTCTAAACCATGAAGGTCGATTGAGTTTCCTTTGTTTGCTGTTCTCAGCCTGACTGCAGTCATTTTATCTGATAATTTTGTGTGTCTAGGTTGGAAATGTAGAAGCTTTAAGTTGTTATTATGCACATGGGGAGCAGAATCCAAATTTTCAGAGGCGTAGCTATTGGATGTTGGATGCGTAAGTTTACTGTGCGTCTCTTATTAGAAAGATCTCCACTCATTTCATTCATTCAGTGCCTGCGGTGATCTGGCTTTCTTTTGTCCGAAACAATTGTTCCTTGGATGTAGTGGATGTAATGTTACTTGGTATATCTTACTGAATGAAGTGAAAATTACTGATTGTAGATTTCCCCTCCTTTTGTGAAACTCACAATCTGTATCATGCCAAGTTTTTTTTAACTTTCCAGACTAGCTAGCCGTCCAGCCTTCCTTAGTGTAGTGAATGACAGTCAACAGATATGAATCATTTCCTTCATTTGTACCAGGGTTAATCTGCTTTGCTTTCCTCCTATCTCATTGATTTTCATTCTTTCTTTCCTCTTATTTATTTATTTTTTCTTTCTGAAAATTTAATTATGTTACGATTTTGGCAGGGCGTATGAGCACATTGTTCTTGTTCATTATAGGGATATCAGAGAGGTTGGTTTCTTCTCTACTCCTGACTTAGAGACTTAGCTTCGTCAACTCCTGATATTTGTGCTTCCACTTCTTGGTATTGGGTACATCTAGTCAGAGTTGCTTTGTTTGCCCTAAGGAGATTGTATTCATTCTCACTTCATTAAAAACTTTCCGGGCCTGCATGTGTTCTTCATTGGAGAGTATGTAATTTGTAGATCTGAAGCATATTTGGTAAGTGGTAACTTCTACTTGACCATTTTTATTAGGGCCAATATGAATTTTTCTCACTCTCTGGATCGTGATTAGATGGCCACCTAAATAAAGTTTCCATTCTGCTTGTGGATGCATTTTTAGCATTGCTGATTTTTTTTATGCAAAGCTCAGTTGGAGAAATTGCAAACAGAAAGAAGCCTTTTTTTTCCCCCTCTTGTGATAATTATTGCAAAGACTTCTTACAATTGTTGCTATTGGTGCATGAATTAAGCTTCAACTTTGACATTGCCAGTTGTATTCATGATTCCAGGGGAGGTATAGTTCTGGATCTGTTTCACAGTTGTCACCAGGATCCACTTCTACCTTCAATCAGAGTCCTAGTGCCCTCACTGCTCAACATCCTGCCTATGTTTCTGTCATTGAACGTTATGAACCATATCAGAGCCCAGGGGCTGTAGAAGTTAGTACTGACGCAGTCGTCAAGAATAATGGGATAGATAGCTTAGACAGGATCGCAGGATTGGCACAGAGTAGTAGTTCATCTGAGCTTGAAGTTAGTCAAGCATTGCGAAGGCTTGAGGAGCAGTTAAGTTCGAATGATGATAGCTTGGATGCAATGAAGAATGATTTGGACTTAATTCAAATCGGCCAGAGTAGATATGTTGCATATCCTGATGATGAAAATGATCTTCTGTTGCAACAAGAAACAGGTATGTGGCATTTGGTGCTCACTACAGTCAAAATGCACTTGTGTCTTATTTATAAATCCCGTTGTTTTGTCCTGTTCTAGGAAGTATATTAAATATGTCTCCTCTTATCTGATTTATGTGTTGACCTCTTATGTTGCTGAATTTGGTTTTGTATGATTTTTTTAATGTCGGAACACATAGCATCATGAGTCATTTGTTCCCATTTCCCTCGGGTTAGTGTTCATCATTATACGGTGATTTGTTGTTAGAAAGTTGCTGAGAGAATGTTAGCAACCGTTGCTTAGCCTGGACAGCATGCGCCTGGGCAACAAGCTAAGATGCCTACGCACTTGATTTGACGTTGCTGTTTTTTTCAGTTTGGACCGTCCATAGTTTTGAAGTTAAAGATTCACAATCAAAGAAGTTGAGGACCTTACGTTTCAATTGGAAAATTGGTTTGATTTCTTAGCATTTGTTGATAGAATAATGTAAAGAAATAGGTAATGTGATAAAGACAGTAAAGTGTTTCCAACCAAACAGGGTAGCCAAATAGGTTGAGGTTGTCACCGAGGCCAACTGTAAACTCAGAGGTGTTGTGTTCAAATGGTTTGGCAGCCTATAGAGATTTCTTTCTGTGCAGACCTTGTAAGAAAGTCGAGACCAACTTTAAATTGTCCTTCCTTACAAAAGGCACGACGCTTGAGAGGGGGAGTAGAGGGGTGTCCACATAGTTATGGGATTGAGTCCATAGTTCAAAAGGGCAAAAAAAAACTTTGGTCACATAGAAATTAGAACCCCATACTTATTTATGATGAAACTTCGAGAACCTTTTGTTTCTAGCTCAATAATTAGATCCCATAGAGAACCTTTTGTTTCTACCAAAAAGGGAACTTTGGTCAGAACACTCCAGACACTGAACCATACTTGGAACGGAAAAAAGCAGAAATCAGAACTTGATCGCCAATTCGATTTCTGATTAAATTCAACTTTCTGAAAATAACTAACTATTGTGTTCCAAACATTGAGCAAAGCCAAAAAAGGAAAAACAGGAACTGGGAGAAAAAGGCAAAGAAAGAGATAGATAGTCTGTTACCTAAAAGAAGGGAAAGAGTATCTCAGTCTCAATATAAAAAATCACTGAACCAGATACCTGCAAAAGAAAACCTGCCAAAAATCCGTACCCTTTGTTGGTTACTTGATTATACACTTGGCAGAAAGACATGGAAGAGTGGACTCCCGCGGCACCGCCAACCATATCTTTAATCGCCTAGGGTTTCAGGGCTAGGGATTTGGGGCTAGAAATCACATACAGTATGGGAAATCTAACGTACGTGTGTGTGTGTGTGTGTGTGTGAGAGAGAGAGAGAGAGAGAGAGAGAGAGAGAGAGAGAGAGAGAGAGCCAACAGGACTCAGATATCAAAACATTAAAAAACTCAGGTTTTGCTCAGCTTTCGGCTGAATGGCAGAGAGCCATTCTTGACCATTAAAAATTATTAGACAGCTAATATGTGCCCTTGAATCAAAATCCACCGGTGCAAAATATCCCAAATTCAAGCTCATTTCTTCTCCAGTGTTTTTCCTAGCAAGAAAATTTAGTTCCTGTTCAAGCATCCAACTCTAAAATAATTGGCAATGAGTTGAGAGGCAAATCCAGGCTCATATAGAAGTTTTGGAGGATAGAATTTACCAATGTGGGACAAGCTCTAACAGTTCCCAAATTAAAGGTTAGCATACCTATGTCTCGTTGTTGTTTACCTTTTTTTGTCTCTTTTTTCAGGTGGAAATGGGGAATATAATCACCAACCAATGGTACAAGAATTTACTGTTGAACAGAAAGACTCTTTACCTCGGAAAGAGATGCGGGAGTGCTCTCCAAGATCAGAGTTCCAAGAGAAAAATACACACACCTCGGATGGAAATGTGAGAGAATCTTAATTATTGTTGTATGTTCCATCATTTTTCCTTCTCTAATATCCTTTTAAAATTTATATTCTTGCCTTCTCTTATATCCTAGGAAACTTGTATTCGTATATATTAGTGTCATTCATATTTATTAGTGTCATTGATACATGGTTCTTTCTGTTAGTATGGAATCTGGTTTGGAACTCATACTGCAAAGTTATATTACATATTTACCCACATGTATACACATGCAGATGATACATTGACCTTTGTGCATATTTAAACTTTCTCATAATTATCTCAATTCCCATTCTTCTAAAGCTACTATTTTTGCTGCTTCCATAATAGGTTGATGTTTTGTACAGGGAATGCTAGCACCACAGTCAAGCAGCGGTCTGCCTGAAGAGCAAGAAAGTCTTTGGATAGATATTGGCAGACATAATTCTCCCAAGTGTAATAGCATTATAAGTCCAAGAAGCGATAGGAATTTTCTTTGTACCAATCCTTACCACTTCACAACACCATTTGACCAAGATCAGATAGGGATTTATCTCGAGGCAGATTCAAGTTTAACCATTTCTCAAAAACAGAAATTTACAATTAGAGAAATATCTCCGGAATGGGGCTTTTCCACTCTGGCTACGAAGGTGGGAACTTTTCTTTCAGTAATTTAATTTTTCAGTTGATCAAATCTTGAAAATCGTAATATTTGTAGATTTTTTACATTTTGATCATGTGCCTATGGAAAGGATTTAATAAGACTTACCTTGAGGTAGCACGCTTGTCCACAAAACTGATTTTTCAGAAACATTCTTTTCAATTAGTCTTGCCTAGATGTAGGAGTAGGATCTTTTGTCCACAACAAAATTTTGAAATACCTAGAGATTCAAAATATCTGGATCTTGAACCGTGCATTTTGTATACATCTGACATTACTTCATCCCAAGTCTCAACACAATGTTGCTTCACATTTCACGTAAATGATTACGTGCCACCTATTTTACTTCATGATATATCAATTGCTGTTATGCAACGATTCTAGTTTTCTTCCTTTAATCTTTCATTTGCGAAGCTGCTATTTTTTCCCGGTTAAGTAATGATTATGAGTTGAAGTTGCTTACTCCAGGTTATCATTGTTGGATCTTTTCTCTGCAATCCATCAGAATTGACATGGACTTGTATGTTTGGTGACATCGAAGTACCTGTCCAGATCATCCAAGAAGGTGTCATATGTTGCCAGGCCCCTCCTCACCCTCCTGGAAAGGTGACTCTGTGCATTACGTCTGCCAATAGGGAGTCCTGCAGTGAAGTCAGAGAGTTTGAGTACCGCGATTCTCCAAGCAGTTGTGATCACTGTAGTTCATCCCAAGCAGAAACAGCTAAGAGTCCAGAAGAAATGCTCTTACTTGTCCGGTTTGTCCAGATGCTTCTGTCGGACTCTTTGGGACAGAAGGGAGATGTTAATGAATCCATAAGGGATCTACTGGGAAAATCCAGAGCTGGTGAAGATTTGTGGGGCCATGTTATTGAGACTCTTGTAGATGGCAGTTGGACTTCATCTGGTACAGTAGATTGGCTTCTGGAAGAACTTTTAAAAGACAAGTTGCAGCAGTGGCTTTCTTTCAGATCACTGTGTGGTGAGCAGGGTTGTTTCTTGTCCAAGAAGGAGCAATGGGTAATACACATAGTTGCTGGATTGGGATTTGAGTGGGCTTTAAACCCCATTTTAAGTTCTGGAGTTGTTGTAGATTTACGTGACATCAACGGATGGACTGCCCTTCATTGGGCTGCGCGATTTGGAAGGTGATTTTTTTTTTTGTCTTTAGTAGTTATTAGTTAGTACCTGACAAACAGATCCTTGTCTTTTGGAACTCTAACCAAACAAAAAATAAGCCTCATCTCCCAGTCAACTGGGATTGGCTAGTGTCATTTGGCGAACTCTCTAAGATAATGGAAAAGCACCTTCTTTTTTTTATTAGTGTCCGTCAAGTGACAAATAGGCTCTAGTTTAGTAAACATGTGGGGAATGCTGCTTTGGATAGTAGCTAGTGGCGACTCCAGGAGTTCGGAGCATGAGGTCATTCGTATAAACATCTACGTAAATCATAGAAGCAAACACTAAATCTACAAGAGAGAGGCGAGAGAAAACTGACGAGGACTCTAATCGACTACCCAACGAACGAACGAAGAGAGAGTGGAGGGGGTGACGACTGATTTTTTTTTGGATACAACGGTTAATTGTAACGCCCTCTCACATTAGGTGGGGCCATGTATGTGTAGGTATCACCCCATGTGAGAGGGGCGTTACAAATAACCGTTGTATTGAAAATTCTATGGTGAAGACTGAAGATGAGCTGGATTTTAGGGGCAATGCTACGGTACACACCCCCTACAAATTACTCCATTTGTGGCTAGAGGTATGAAAGGGCGTACGGTGTGCACCTTCATACGGATAGTCACAAAATCTCATATTTGGAGCCACACAATCTCATATTGGAACCGTGCGGACCATGCGGACTTGGTGTGGACCTCATACGGATAGTCACAAAATCTCATATTGGAACACCAAATCTCATATCTAGTCCCACAAACTCTCATATCGGTAATCACAACAATAAATATTGGAGTCCACAAACTCTCATATCGATATACACACTATCTCATATGGTCAATGATCAAAGGTGGCACAAAATCCCACACGCATGTGTGGCGCAATCTCGGCAGTCCATCCGTATAGGGTATTTCGTACGCCCTTTCATACCTTTAGCCACAAAATCTCATATTTGGAGCCACAAAATCTCATATGGAGTAATTTTGGGTTTGGGGGGCAGTAGTATCACCCGGATTTTAGCACTTTGATTTGTATTATGTTAGCTTTAACAATTACTGGGTTTCAACCGGATTTTAGCACTTTGATTTGTATTATGTTAGCTTTAACCATTACTGGGTTTCAAGAGTAGAAAATTCTCTTTTGTGGTGACAACATCAAATGGGTTATAACTTATAGTCCTTTCATTTGCTATTTTCTCACAACTTTAGTCAGTTTCAAAGATTAGAAAATTCTCTAGCGTGGTGTCAACATCGAATTTTGATAGTCATTTACAAATTAAGAGAAAAATTTAACATAGTAATAGTAAAAGAATTTTCCCCCGTGGGTTCTCCCAACCCCCCCTAATTTATATGTGGCATCGCCTCTGATATTAGCATACCTTTTGGTGTCAACGATGAGACTTTTACATCAACTAGCAGTAATTGCTGAAGAAAATTTTTCTTTTTTATTACCAGTGGAAGTGTTGAAAAGGAAAGAATATTGTAGCACATGTTGTAAATCAATTAGGCAATTAGACAATTAGGAAGATTGTAATTAGTCTAATTAGGTAGATAGCAATTTCCTTATTATTTCCTTTCCTAAATTATCTTGTACACAGTCTATATATTGTGCCTCCTAGTGAGAAGAATACACATCAATTATAATCTTTCAACATGGTATCAAAGCGGGTTCCAGGAACTGACTTTTCTTTCTCGTTACCTCTATCTTTTTTCGTCAAATTCTCTCTCTCTCTCTCTCTCAAATCGACCACAACCAAAACCTCTCTAATCCCAATACACAACCCTCGATCCAAAAATAAAAAATAAAAAAAATAAATCCAGCCGTGAACAGTGCTCGCGTACACTGTAGCAGTCGTGAACAGTGCTCGCGCGCACTGTAGCAATCGTGAACAGTAACCCTAATCTCTTTCTGGCCCTCGATCAATCTTTCTGGAACTCGGTTTGTCTGTTAAGGGTGTTCTTCAGGCTCTAAGTCAACCGGGTACCCTCTCTTTGCACTTGTCAATCCTCTGGGTAACAACTCCTCTCCTTTTGGCTTGTGTCTTTATCTCTTGAATCTATTATGGGTGATAAACCTAAGCAAACAGACACTGCAACCTCTGAAACTAAGGATATTGTTAGGGATTATCGCCGGTCTCTAACCACAATCAACTCCGCCCTAGCTGCCCCCACAAACTCTCCTGCTTTATCTTCTGGACATTTTGGGAATCGCAATCCCTCCCACAATCGTGGTAGTTCTTCTGAGCGGGGTGGTCGTCGTGGAGGACGTGGGGGGCGTGGTGGTCGTGGCACCAAGAAGTGTACTCATTGTGGTGCGACCAACCACGATGTTGAATTCTGTTGGAAGCTGCATGGCAAGCCAGCTTGGGCTAATCAGGCTACACTTGAAGGGGAGCCATCTGCTCTTGCTCCTACTCAGATTACTATGTCCAAGACTAAGTATGATTCTATGATTCAAAGGTAATACGTGTCTTCATTCATCTTCTCATAGCACTCCTTGGATTCTCGATTCTGGCGCATCTGATCATATGACAGGTGATTTGTCTCTTTTGACTGATGTTGTTACTCCTTCTGTTAAGACTTATGTTACTATTGCCGATGGCACTAAGGTTCTTGTTCAAGGCATTGGTACATATCGTTCATCTGGTCTTGTTTTTCAGCCTGTCTTATATTTGCCACAATTTCCGTTTAATCTTCTTTCGATTCATAAAATGTCTCATACTCACCAGTGTTCTATCCTCTTTTCTCCTTCTCATTGTGAGTTTCAGGATTTCAAGACAAAGAGGATGATTGGTGGGGGGTATGAGAAGAATGGTATGTATTACCTTCAGGAGCAGCAACAGCAGCAGTCATCTAGTCCTTCTGATTTACATTCTACTGTTACACCTTATCAGTGGCACTGTCGTCTTGGGCACCCATCCTCGGCCAACCTTCGCAAGCTAGTTCCTAGTTTACCTAGTTTTTCTCCTTTTAATTGTGACACATGTGAACTTAGTAAACATCGTAGAGTTTCTTTTCCTTTACGAACTGAGTCACCATGTGTAGAACCTTTTGCATTAGTTCATTCTGATATTTGGGGACCTTCGCGCACTACGAGTTTGTGTGGTGCGTGCTATTTTGTCACATTTATTGATGATTTTTCTCGTTTAACATGGGTGTATCTCCTCAAAGATAGGTCTCAATTATTTTCTGTTTTTTCAGTCTTTCATGCTGAGATTGTCAACCAATTTAATGCTAAATTACGTATTTTGCGAACTGACAATGCCCAAGAATATCTTTCTCGTCCATTTAGACAGTTTAATGAAACTCATGGTATTATTCATCAGACTGCGTGTGTCACTACCCCTCAACAAAATGGGGTTGCAGAACGGAAGAATGGGCCAGTTTTAGCCGTAACTCGTGCCCTTATGCTTCACATGAACGTTCCAAAACATTTTTGGGGATATGCTGTTCTTACCGCGAATTATCTAATAAATCGCACCCCTTCTCGGGTTTTGCATGGCAAAATTCCTTATCAGGTCATGTTTCCTGACAAGGATCTTTACATTCTTCCCCCAAAACTTTTTGGTTGTGTGTCATTTGTTCATAATCTCTCTCCAGGTCGTGATAAACTTGATCCGCGTTCTTACAAATGTATTTTTCTGGGTTACTCTCTGACACAGAAAGGATACAAGTGCTATAGTCCCTCATTACGGAAGCACTTTGTAAGTGCTGACGTGACTTTTTTTGAAAATATCCCATATTATTCTCTTGAGGGTACTCAGTTGACACCATTGTTGGCACCACCTTGTCTTCCTGAGATTGCTCAGTTACCGGCTGACCATGGTCTTTCTGAGACTGCTACTCGACCATCAATTACACAGGTATATGTTCGACGTTCTTCTGTTGCCGCTACTCTGGATACAGCTTCTGTGCCCACACCATCTCCTCAAGCGTCTTCAGATCCGACACTCGATCTTCCTATTGCTCACCGTAAAGGTATTCGCTCCTGCACTTCCCATCCTATCTCTCAATTTGTGTCCTATGATCATTTGTCTCCCTCTTTTCGCGCTTTTTCTGTGTCTTTGTCCTCTGTTACTGTTCCTAAGTCTTATCAGGAGGCTCTTTCTCATCCTGGATGGCGTTCTGCTATGGAAGAAGAGATGCGCGCTTTGTCACTGAATCATCCTTGGGATCTTGTTCCCCAGCCATCTGGAGCACATATTGTTGGTTGTCGTTGGGTGTTTGTCATCAAACACAATCCTGATGGTACTCTTGATCGTCTGAAAGCTCGTCTTGTGGCCAAAGGTTTCACTCAAACCTATGGGCTTGACTACACTGAGACTTTTTCTCCAGTTGCCAAACTCAATTCTGTTCGCATTATTATCTCTCTTGCAGCCAACCTTGATTGGCCTCTCCATCAGCTTGATGTCAAGAATGTTTTTCTTCATGGAGATCTCTCTGAGACAGTTTATATGGCTCAACCACCCGGTTTTGAGTCCAAGGGGGAGTCTGTGTGTCATCTTCGCAAATCTATTTATGGCCTCAAACAATCTCCCCGGGCTTGGTTCGATAAATTCAGCAGTACCGTCGTGTCTCATGGTATGACACGAAGTCAAACTGATCACTCCGTCTTCTTTAAAAGGACCACCAGTGGTATTGTGATTCTCGTAGTCTATGTGGATGATAGTCATTACAGGGAGTGACAATGATGGGATTCGGGTATTAATTCGTCACCTTTGTTCCAGTTTTCTCACCAAGGATCTAGGCAAGCTTCGGTATTTTCTTGGCATTGAAGTGGCTCGTTCTAAAGCAGGCATCAGTTTATCACAACGGAAATACACTCTCGATCTCTTGAAAGATACAGGTTATCTTGGTTCTAAACCTGTAGCTACTCCTATGGAGACTAATCATAAGCTTATGCCTGACGATGGTGAGTTGGTTGACGATCCTGAGTTGTATCGGAGACTTGTGGGTAAACTTATTTATCTCACTATCACTCGACCCGATATCTCCTATGCAGTCAGTATTGTCAGTCAATTTATGACTTGTCCTCGAGTTTCTCATATGGAGGCTGTTGTTCGCATCTTGAAGTATCTTAAAAATGCTCCTGGACGTGGACTTCTCTACAAAGCGTCTGGACATCTTCGTATCGAAGGGTATACGGATTCTGACTGGGCAGGATCTCCTGCTGATCGTCGTTCTACCACTGGTTATTGCACCTTTATAGGTGGCAATCTTGTGACTTGGAAAAGTAAGAAACAGTCTGTTGTAGCACGTTCTAGTGCTGAAGCAGAGTATAGAGCAATGGCTCATACCACTTGTGAGTTGACTTGGTTGCGTACACTTCTACATGAGTTTGGGTTTCCAGTACATGATCCAACTCCGTTATATTGTGATAATCAGGCTGCTATCCATATTGCTAATAATCCAGTATTCCACGAAAGGACCAAACACATTGAAGTTGATTGTCATTTCATTCGGTCGAAAGTGGAGTCAAAAGAGATCAGCACGCCTTTTGTTCCTTCAGGCTCTCAACTTGCTGATATTTTCACGAAGGCTCTTCCCAAGGCTTCCATTGACTCTATTTGTCGCAAGCTAGGAGTATACGATTTATACGCTCCAGCTTGAGGGGGAGTGTTGAAAAGGAAAGAATATTGTAGCACATGTTGTAAATCAATTAGGCAATTAGACAATTAGGAAGATTGTAATTAGTCTAATTAGGTAGATAGCAATTTCCTTATTATTTCCTTTCCTAAATTATCTTGTACACAGTCTATATATTGTGCCTCGTAGTGAGAAGAATACACATCAATTATAATCTTTCAACAAGGAACGGAAGAAACTTGTGGTAAATGACCTACTTTAAATATATCTGTGATAGTTGAAGTGAGGTTATTAGGATTCATGTTTTTCCTATTTGAACTACTTCCATGTCGTCTGATAGTGACTAAATTTTGAAAAAAGTATGGACTATTGGGGATTACAGTGTGGCTTGAATTTTGGAGCTTTACTATAGTCCTCTCGTTGTGCTTAGGCTATTTTCCCGAGCTAGGTTGATTACTGGTGGAGCTTTCGAATGAAGATTTTTGTCTGTTCTTCCGTAATAGTAGAGTTACCGGCAAAGAAAACGATTTTCTCACACATTGAAGTAATTTTATGATATTTGCTGCAAGTGTTTTCTAGTTTGCGTAAACAGCCAGGTGCAGTATCTTTCAAATAGTGTTAATTGGTTATAGATGGTTTTGAGTACTCTGTATGATAGTATTCTTCTGTGTAAACTACTTCCATCTTTCATACATTGTTAGTGATTACAGCTTAGTTGGAGCATATCAGATCACCTTTTTGGCAGTCGTTTGGACATTGGAGCTTCAGCATATTAGCTGGTGTTGTCCTCATCATGTGCTTAGATTACATTCGAGAGCTATTGATGGACTGTTTTGAGAATTAAGTTGGATTGGTAATTGGGCTCTAGTGAGTTTTTAAATAGTTGTGCCTGATTTTTCCCAAAGAAACAAAAATTTCCCTCCGCTTCTTGTTATCTTGAATGGAAACCCGGCTACTGACTTCTTTTCACCTCATCAAAGCCCTATGGTTACCTATCCATGTCAAAGCATCAATTAAATTTAACTTCCATATTTCTGCCCACAATCCTTCGATGATTCACTGCGTTTAGACTTTAGATGCTCTTTGACCTAGGAAGTTTGAGAGGTCGAGAGTAATATACATATGAAGGTCCGATTACCATTTGTCACAAAATCTTTAGTTGTTTTCAAATGGAGTAAAAAATGAATGTCCAGCCATCCAACAGGCTCCCCTATACATAAGCGAGTCTTGTGCTTTAAGATTCAAATATCTATTAGGGATAAGTAGAATGCAAGTAGAGATAGGCTTTTGCTGCTGTCAAGGCATATCGAAGACCTAGCAGCTGAGGTTGAAATAGTGCTGAAATAGGGTTGTAAATGGTCAAGAAAGGTTCAAGACAGAATGAAGAAATAGGTTAAATGTGTTAGTTAGAAAGAGAGAAAAGTGTGTAGGGTGTTAACAAACCCCAACACGTAATATTCTTATTTATATTATGAGTGATCTCAGTACAAGACTTAATTAGTCGATGTGGGACAAACTAATATAAGCTATTCTAACAAAATGGATGGGATAAAAGAAAGCGTTCAAATACCTCTTGTAGTTACATGAAAGAAGGCATTGAGCCACTCTTGTAGCTTGGTAGACTATTTTTTTCTACAAAATGTTTCATGCCCCATTGCCCCTGCTATTTAGCTTTACAAAATTCCCAACTCACAAGCTTCGTTAGAAGCTTTAAATTTATTAGCTCTTTTGACAACCAAAGGACATGTTGCTCACTTACTTTGACTGAGAGGCACCAATTTGTTTATTGCTCCTTCCATGATTATTTGACCCAATTTCCTAGAGACGTGATGAAACAATATTCTAACCACATTTCGTTTCTTTTTCCCCTTAAAAAAAACAACTTTCTGTTTTCTTAAAACAAGTCTCAGATGAGTTTTTATTTTGATAGGATTTGTTAGGCCTTCTTGTAGTTGCCTGTTGATAGCCATTATAAATCTCACGTAGTGCACCTCAAATGCTTTGCAACAGGGAAAAAATGGTTGCTGCACTCATAGCATCTGGTGCATCAGCTGGGGCATTGACTGATCCCAATTCACAAGATCCAAAGGGTAAAACACCAGCATCCATTGCTGACACCTGTGGACATAAGGGACTCGCAGGTTATCTTTCTGAGGTGGCCCTAACTAGCCACTTTTCATCCCTGACATTGGAAGAAAACGAGCTATCTAAAGGCTCCGCTGCTTTAGAATCTGAAATTGCTCTAAGTAGCATATCAAAGACGATTCTTGCTTCAAATGAAGATCATCTTAATCTCAAAGACACTTTTGCTGCAGTCAGGAATGCAGTTCAGGCTGCTGCTCGTATACAAGCTGCATTTCGTTCAGATTCTTTCAGGAGAAGGCAAGAGAGAGAAGCTGCTGCTGCTGCTGCTGCTGTAGATGAGTATAATATCCTTTCAAGTGATACTTTGGGAATGTCAGCTGCATCGAAACTGGCTTTCCACAGTGCACGTGATACCAGTACAGCTGCTCTTGCCATTCAGAAGAAATATCGAGGTTGGAAAGGCCGGAAGGGTTATCTGGCATTTCGCGATAAAGTTGTGAAGATACAGGTACCCTGTTTCTTTGGTTACAAATTCCCTAAGGCTCCATTCAGTTGGCGGGAAAGAAAAAATGGGAACATATTGCTTCCATGCATTTTTTATTTGTTCAATTACTGGGATACCTGCAGAGCCATGCTTTAACTTTCCCGCTAGAATTTGCTAAAAACTTGTCCTGGAAAATCTTTAGACTGCACACAAATCTTGTTTTTAAACTAGTTCCCTACACAATTGAACTACTGTAGTTAGTTTTCTTACAGTATCCTTATCAAACGTACACATTCGGGGAAGCATATTTCCTTAAACTTTATGTCATGCCACTAAATTACTCGGGAATAAGATTGATGCACCAAATTTTGATAGCTGAATGGAACCTGATAGCAATGACAACGGAAAAGAAAAAAAAAAAGCCTACTATTTGGGCACCAAAAATTTGACTTGATTTTATGTCAAGGTTGTAAATCCCGCACCGTGTTGGCTGGTACGTACCGTTTTAGGGAGAAACTGATATACTAGATAGGTGATTTCGTTTAGGCTAACTTTCTGGCACATACCGTTGGTACCGGCCGATATGTACCAGTTTAGAGAGAAACCGTTATACTAGAGGTGTGATTTCGTTTTGGCGAGTTCCGGTGGTAGGTACCAACCAGTGAAAAAATGAAGAAAAAGAGAGAAAATGGAGAGTGGAGAAGACCCAAGCTAAACTCGATTACTTTTGGGTCTTTTTCCGCATATTCTGAAAGCTCTCATCGTGAATACAGAAAAGTTAGCAACTCTCTCTAGAACTGATTCCTTTCCATATCTGTTCTGTTGGTGGTAATCCCGAGAAGCTCTGCATATTTTGTGAGCATTAACCTCCACGGTTTCATACTTAATCGGCAAAGTCTCCTTCATGCCTCTTCAAACCCAGTTCTATGACCTTTTCCGTCTAAGACGACATTTATGATTTTCATGAATTTGAGCTTCAAATCTGTGGGAGAGGAACAGTTATATTGGAAAGTGCACCACTTTTTTTAGATTAGTTAGTGTATAATGTAGCACGCCACTATTTAGCATACTCCTTTTCTATTTGGTCTATTTCCATTATTTTTGTTGTTTTCTTTTATTTAGCCAAATATATTATTTTTTTGGTACGTATACAGTTAGAAAGATCGGTACTGGGTCTTGTACCTTCACTGGTACTGGTACACTGTACCAGTAACAAAAAAACCTTGGTTTTACATAGATAAACGTACACCCTAACAGGTGTTAAATAATGTTACACACTTATGAACTTCTTAGCACATGTAGGAGTTCCTTGTGGAAAATTAATTTTACGGTGGTTCTTATTTGTTTCCATGCCCATAGGAAGCTGCAACTTGCATTTGGAAGTTCATGAGACATCCCTGTTGAGATGAAATATCTAAATCCCTCCCATTTTTTTACTGAAGTATACTCGAAATTTTGGCTCTTATGCAGTTTCTTTTATGTTCAGGCTCATGTAAGAGGTTATCAGGCTAGGAAGCAATATAAGATCATCTGTTGGGCTGTTGGTATTCTAGAGAAGGTGGTTCTAAGATGGCGCAGGAAAGGAGTTGGATTGCGGGGATTTCAGTCTGAGATGGAGTCCATTGATGAAAATGAAGAAGAAGACATTCTCGAAGTGTTCCGCAAAGAGAATGTGGAAAAAGCTATTGATGACGCTGTCACAAGAGTGCTGACTATGGTCAACTCTCCAGATGCGCGTCAGCAATACCGTCGCATGCTCGAAAGATACCGTCAAGCTAAGGTTAGGCCTCATGAACTGTTCTATCACTTGCACTAAGTATCACATCTATATCGAGATTATTCCCCCTGCCACCCTTTTCCAAAATGGGTGCCATACTTATAGGGAAAATACTTGATCAAGGAACCAAATTTTGTTTCATTTTTACCTTAACAGTCCAAGCTTTTTTTTTCCTAGCAGACCGAAATGAAATACTAGTGGAATATCAAGATTCCAGTGTTTGCACTGACATGTATTAAATTAACTAAACATTTTGAAAATCTACGAAACGGACTGAGTTATTGAGTTGTTTCGACGGCAATTAGAAAATCCCAACAATGTCCTTTTCATACATTCCCAATTCTTTTGACATTTTTGTTTTGTGCTCGTTACGTATTTCCTAATTTTTTTTGTTCAAAAACTAATTTCTTATCGAAATAAACCAAAAAACAAGGCAAGGGGATGACCTTGAACACCATTACAGCCAAGCCAAAACACAAAAAAAAAAAAAAAAAAGAATACCAAGCACAATAGCCAAACCTAGCGAAGGAAATAATACATCAAACATTCAATCCCTAATCCAATGCCAATCAACAATATTCTTGACATTCTCCCAACCACTTGAGCAAGCTCTGATATTCCCCAGAGCCTCAACCCCATCTCCTATAATAGCCTTAAGAATCCTGGCATTACATTCCCCAGCAAAGATGGTAAACAGCAGCAGCAAAACACAAACTTCAGGAGAGAATTAAAAGCAGTTTCTTGCAAACTTCTCTGGTTGAATCAACCTAATTCCTGGTCAAGTCCCATTGGCCTTCTGGAAATCCCACATTGAAGCAACATACTATGCCAAACCCATCCAAAGAAAGAGCATTCAAAGAACAAATGAGAATGACTCTCGCCTTCAACATCTTACAATACAAGAAGTATTCCATAATTTCAAAGATCAATAAATTCTCTCTTTGCGCTGTTTAAAAAAACACACAAGAAGTATCAGGGACAGGTGCCCCATTTAGTCAGTCTATCCCTTGTACTGAGTCTATTTTGACATACCATCCTCAAGATGACAGCCCACCTTGGAACAGATTGCTTAAACCATACAACTCTATTCTGGCTAATGTTTTTGAAACATTTTCTTTTCGTAGCTAAGCACAGCAACATACCAAACTGGCGATACCTGCCCCTTGCGGCGCAGGCTCGCACAGAGGATGGTCCAATTAGCGAAACTCTTGACATCCATTGCGGCATGTCTGCTTTGTATGATCGCTAGCCAAGGGTACGACGAGGGGAAGCTGTTAGGCACCCATCTTTGTACAACCCAAAGGTTGGCCTCTAGTTATTTGACATAAGGGTGTTTCAATTGATTTCATTGGTTTTACAAGTACTGATTATGACACCATTACAGTGACAAATATGGGAATGGATAGGAAATAAAACAGCAAAACGAAGGGATCATGCATTAAACAAAAAATAAATGAAAGAAAATAGAACCTTTCTTTCGTGAAAGGATTTGGCGGCCTGTAAGGACGGAGCCAGGATTTCGACTCGGAGTTGGCACCCAAATCAATATTCTCCCTCTCTCTGTCCCACGTGTAATTTTCTAATAGATTTTTATTTTATTTTAAATTTTGTGTCAAGAAATGTATGAAATAATGCGAGAAAGTGCTTCATTTTTTATCCGAAAATTGGAGGGTTTTTGGTAGTGGACTATCTTTATGGGTGGAGGAAGTAATTAGTATAAAAATAAAAAAAAGTACAGGTGTTCTAAGATTCATTATTTCTAGTATCTGAAAGGATTGCGGCTGGCACTTAACCACAATGGCGGCCGCTTTTCCTCTCTTACACCCGTTGAAAAACAGGACAGAAGGTTAGGAAAATGATGAAAATTAGGCTATGCAACCTATGCTTGGTTTCCAAGCCATGGATTCAAGGTGAACCCAAAAATAATAAAGAACTCCTCTAGGTTTAAAGGTTTTGAAACTCTCTCTGTGTTTTGCTTAGTCACGGATTGTTGGACGCTAGTGGGTGTTGGTGATTGCTCATTGTGATTCTGTGATTGAAGGGGTGGTTGTGTGATGGCGTGTCTGTGAATATGATGGGATCCCCAAAATGGTGAACCTACTGCCTGAAGACAATTACTTAAAAATAATATTTAGAGTTCCGTAATTTTATGGCTCAAATACGTCCATGATACCCAAACATCTGGATACGTTATAAACGATCAGCATCCCCTCATCTGTTAAGTTGTTTTTGCAGGCTGAAAAAGGTGCAGAAAGTGACGTAAGTTCTTCTCATCGTGATGCTTCCTATATGGAAAATGAAGATGCATGCTAATACTAGATGCGACTTGTAGTCCTCTTTTAGTCGGCTATTCTGAACACAAGGTGGTGGATGGTTTTCTGGTTCAGTCTTCACATTGTGGTTTCTGGACTATTTCTATCATAAGCTGTAAGATTATTTTCTGGTTTAGTCTGTATATTGTGGGTTTGTTAGCATTCATAGATTGTGTAGTCTGTAGTCTGTATATTGTGGGTTTGTTAGAATTAATACACCCTCCGTCATAGGAGTAGATTGTTTAGTCTGTGTATTGGCCTCGTTCCGCTTTAACTTTCATATTTGTGCGACTTTTTGAAATTTTTTTGCACTTTTTGGGTCTTTATTCGAGTTTCGGTCATAATTTTGTACTTTTCTAATTCCTCTCATCTCGACGAATCACGGATCGTAAAATGTTTGACATAAAACTAAAAATACGAAAAAAAAAGTTGAATAAAAAAAAAAACTAAAAAGTGCAAGAAAGTTTAGTGGAACGAGACCTTAGCACAAAAGATTGATGTCATCGATTAGAGTGTATGTTATGTAGTAAATGCCTCTTGTACTCAGTGTAAATGAATGACTGATCTCAGATCTCTCTCTCTCTCTCTCTCTCTCTCTCTCTCTCTCTCACTCACACGCGCGCGCACACACACACACAATCCTAATCTCCTAAGGACTCCCTCGCGGATTCCTCCGTGCGGACCACCCTTATTTTCAATTTTCTGGACCAAATTTCGACGATCCGAACCGCTCAATGTGTTTAAAACGTGTTTTCCATGGCCAATGCGAGAAATCACCAAAAAACGAACCCGGAAGGGCTTCATCCGAGCAGTTTTTCATAATAATCGTACATATACAATTTATTGAAAACTGCTTGGATGAAGCCCTTCCAGGTTTTTTTTTTTGGCGATTCCTCACGGTAACCCTTAAAACACGTTTTAAACACATTGAGCGATTCGGATTGTCAAGATTCAACCCCGATCCATGAGGTCCTCACGGAATTTTCATGAGGGAGTCCTCATTAGGTCATGATTATATGTATATAAGAGGCCGGATTTGTAGACACACATTTTGACACTTCACTTCATCTCAGCCATAAAGATGGAGGACTGAGATTGAAACTTAATAAAACCCTCTCTCTCTCTCTCTCTCTCTCTTCTACGACGAGCAGGAGTTTTGCTACGAGCACTGAGTTTCAACCCGACTTCCATCCCGACTTCCACGTGGCAACCACTTTATGCATTTTATAATCTTTCTTTCTCTTTCTCTCTCTCTTCCTCCGTCCCTCCCCTGACTCCCTCTCAGTCTTTTTCTCTCACGCTCACTTTTCTCTCTCTCTCTCTCTCTCTCTCTCTCTCTCTCTCTCTCTTCTTTCCCCATAACTTTTTTCACTTTTTAATTTTACAAATTAAAATGTTCATAACTTTTTTTTTCATATCCCGTGTTGAAAAAAAAATACATATTTAAAATCTACTCGACGACATCTATCAAACAAGACCAATTTGAATATATAATTATAAATAATTTTTTTATTTATTTTAGCTATATGCTTTTTTCCAAACACCGAGACAGGTCAGTCTCTCACAACACATCACATAAAAAACCGTGAAAAATCAGTTTATTAAAAAAACTGGGTTAGTGGAACACCCCCTTAGAGATGTTCGATTGAGTTGATTTTTTTACATGTTCATGAGCCTTAGAGCTCAAAATTATGGAAAAAACGTCCATGTATAATCTCTCGTGGACATTTTATTATGAATAATGGAATGATAATCCAATAAAGAATTCTTTATTTATCATTTTGATCCCATTCCAGGCTCCCAGCTACACCTTGCATTATCCGGACAAACCTTCTTTTCATCCCTCAGAAGCCCAAATGAACGATGGAAGCGAAATGATTTTTTACTTGTTCGATTCTTGTCGTCGTAATTGTTTTTGTGGGACTCCGATTATATTTGTAAGCTCGTCAAACCTAATCTATGAGCTCAAATTAAATTTAAGGGGGTGTTCCACTAACCCAATTTTTTTGAAAAAATTAATTTTTCATGTGATATATTGTGAGAGAATGACCTGTCTCGGTGTTTGGAAAAAAAAAATATTAGTGGAACACCCCCTAAATTCACAAGCTCAAAGTTAAGGGGAAAAAAACCATATAGCTAAAATAAATAAAAAAATTATTCATAATTATATATTCAATATTGGTCTTGTTTGATAGATGTTGGCGAGTAGATTTTAAATATGCATTTTTTTTTTCAACACGGGATATGAAAAAAAAAGTTATGAACATTTTAATTTGTAAAATTAAAAAGTGAAAAAAGTTATGGGGAGAGAGAGAGAGAGAGAGAGAGAGAAGTGAGGGTGAGAGAGAGACTGAGAGGGAGTCAGGGGAGGGACGGAAGAAGAGAGAGAGAAAGAGAAAGAGAAAGAGAGATTATAAAATGCATAAAGTGGTTGCCACGTGGAAGTCGGGATGGAAGTCGGGCTGAAACTCAGTGCTCGTAGCAAAACCCGACGAGCAGTACGGTTGTTGAAGGTGGATGCGACCGCCAATGACCGTTGTACGTTTGATACTCCGACACCATAAAACGATGAACGAAGACAATGATGACTCGCCGACGAAATGCAGAGAGCGCCGCCACAGGAGGATCGAGATGAGGCGGTTAGCGGTTGGCACCGTGGCCAGTATGTCTCTATCGGCATCTCCGGCCAGTGGAGAGCATCCTCGTCTAACTTTTTGTGATGGAGATCTTTAAGGTTTATCCCAATAAAGCATCCGAATGCCTATTAAACACAAAACAATTAAACATTCTCACCCCGCCAGTTTTACTCAGAAAGAGTTGTTTATTACTGTATGAATCATTCAAGGGTTTTCAAGGCAGGGTGAAAAACTTGCACCAAGGTGTTGATAGATATGTGTACAAATTTCTTTCATGCTTCCGATTGTCCTCGTAGTTATGTGGTGCCGGATGGATATCACGTGGCGGTACCCAGCGCACATCTCGGCCATCAAAAAATGTGTCGAACATTCCTGATTTCTCCTCAACTCTTCGCTCTCTCTCCTATTTGTTTCTTTAAAATCCGGACCATCCAACACATTTTTAAACAATCGGGATATGTAATGAGTACCGTGCAGCACCCAAGTTTTTCTCCTAAATTTGGATATATGCAAGGTCCTCGTTTCGTCAGAACTTCCGCAGCAGTTCCTCTGTACCAAAATCCCCTGTTCCCGTGTACCCAATCTGTGTTTGAGCCTGTTGGATCTAGTTAATCTGTGTTTGAGCCTGTTGGATCTTGTTATAAAATTTCAGTGTTATAAAAATTTCCATGTATCTAAGGGCTGAAAATGTATTGGGACAGAGTTGCATGAAAAAACCGGTACAGAGGATTTGATCCCTGGAACTTCACCGATTGCCGCCAAATCGAATCTCATTTCTGATAACTATCGTTTCGGGCACACCACGAGAGAGAGAGAGAGAGAGAGAGAGAAGGTGGAGGCGGCGATTCAGGTGGCAGTAGAACAAGTAATGGAGGAAGAAAGATGGAAGAAGAAATTGAGTCCGTTGTCTGACGAGGGCAGCTTCGACGACGGCGATGATCAACGCCGCCTCCTCTCTGAATTGCTTTCTCAGGTAAATACTACGAATACTCGTCGATAATAACTCCAAGTCGTTGTACCTGTCGTTTCTTTTTAATATCGATAGAGTAGGATTTTTTCAAGGGGTAATCGGCTGTGATAGATGATGTCGTCAGTGGCTATTTTTTCCTTTTATATGGCGAAATTTACGGTACTTGTTGAACACATTCTACCAGTTTTCTTCGAAGCGGTTGTTTGTTTTCGGCGAGTAAATTTGCGTCTATGTTGGAAAATTCAAAATGGAAAGTTTTCTGGATCATGGTTGAATAGTGGCTGGATAACATTTACAACCTTTGGGATAGAAATTATGCATTGCCTTTCCACTCTGTTTGGAAATTACGGAAGAGAAAAGTAAGAGGGAAATTAAAGGGAAAATACAGTATATTGTAGTGGGTCGAATCTGACAGCTATTGGGCTGAAATGAAACTCTGACTCTGCTTGGAGGACGTGTTTCACGTGTTTGGCGGAACGTAGTTGGGCTGAAGCCGACGGTCCAGCTTGTTCTGTGCGGCCCAGCGTTTAAGGGGGTGTTGGGTTGAAGCCATCAGTTCAACCCAGAATATCATGTGGCCCAACGCTCATTGGATAAAGCTCAGTGGGCTTGTTAGGGCCAAAGAGACCTAATCCAAGAGCTGACCAGGAAGGCATTTAAAGATATTTTGGACCTACAAAATCGGCCAGGGTAAACCCATAGGACGCGGTTCCATTATGAATAATTGAATACAAGATTTGTACATTTCTACTAACAAAATCCCTAGGGTAAACCCTAGAGAGGTACGCGGTTCCATTATGAATACTATTTGTACTTTCCTCTCTCCCCCATGTGCTAACTTGAGCTTCGGAGTGCCCTTCAGCGAGTGCGGCTGGAGTGGCACTAAGTGGTTGCTCCATTTTGTACGTTCAATGAGCTAGATGGAAGACGGATTTGAACCATTTGAGCAATTTGTGATCAACACCCAACATATATTATTGTTTTTCTTTATAGAAAAGAAAGGAAAGTTGAAAGAAATTGTAAGAAAAATTGACAAGTAAGAAGTAAAATTGATTTTATTCCAGTTTCCCTTCTTTCAAATTTGAAATCAACCAAGGGAAAGAACTTTTTTTTATTTTTTCTTGCTTTCTGTTCCTTCCCCAAGTTCCAAACAAAAGGTTTCATCTTCAGGAATTCATTACTGCCATTGCAAGGCAATATGAATCTGGAGCCTATTTGTTTTTTCATGTTACTACATTGCTTTAGAAGTTAGACTGATTCTCAACTTTTTCTAGGCCTTCTTTTTCCATCTCAAAAGTGGTTGCTATCTTGTATTATGTCATCAGAATGCAAGGCTTAGTAGATCCTACTTCTTGTTCTTGTGATGGTGAAACACAAAACTCTGGCGAATTTTTCCAAATTTAGGCCCAAAGAGGAAAAAAGACAATGCAGGCACAATCCTTGCCTATATGATTATTAAGCCGGCTTAGTACCAGCACTTTTGGATTCAGACAAACACTTATTTCCCTTTCAAAATCAAAGCTTCATTAGTATCAGCTAGTCACAGTCCCTGTCAGAATTCAGAATTAATTCATTTATTTGTTTCGCTTTTACCCCTTATATTTAGATCTGATTGTTACGAATTTGGAATGACCATATATTTTATTCCGAAGAACCAAAATGCACAGAGCTTAATAGTTATTTATATCACAGTTGGGAGCAGCAAGAATGGACGCTTCCGAGGAGATACCATGTCCTGTATTTATCAAGGCAAACGGTGATGTTGCGGATGAATTAAAAGAGATACTTAGAGTGCTCAAGAAAGTTGAGAGGCAGAACTTTATAACTCATTGTCTTCTCTCAGTGCTGATTGTCCTCACTGTTACATGGCAGCTATATGAGCTCTGTCTCTATATGAAAGTTAAAGAAGCACTGAGTCGCCCATTTCGAATCTTCGGTAGCATGTTCACACGGACGCGCTGTAATGGAAAAACAAGGACGCTAAAAGCCCCTATTGTAAGTGACAAAAATGTGGAGAACGAGTCCTCTACTGGTAGTATTCTTACAGGAATACTAAAGGGCTCCAAGGGAGATGACCAGAATGGGCAGAAAGACTCCTCTAGTGGTAGTGTGCTCACAAGGATCCTAAAAGGCTCCAAAAGAACTGACCAGGAATACTAAAGGGCTCCAAGAGTTATTGAGACATCTATGTACATAACTTTTGTCAATCTGGTTTCTGTTTTAAAAGCTTGTATCGTATTAGTAGCAGCAGAAAACATGGAATGGGCAAATTAGCCTTTTTCTATTGTGGTTGAATTTGCCAATACCTGGAAATGCAGGGGATTAGACTTCTTTTCTATTTTTGTTTTCCTTCCTTGATTATCGGAATTTGTCAAAATAAATGAGTTTTTATTTGAGGTTTTTTCAAAATATTCCTTGTGCTCTTTAGAAAGCTTATCTGTAGTGTTTTTGGTTTTGTCCCAGGCTAGTTAAGAATAGGTTGAATGGTAGTATTTATTATGGAGCACTCCTATTAAGTTCACATTGTGTTAAGTGCCTTGGCTCCTATGGTACTTTGCACACTTCGCACCTCGGCACAAGGCGCCATTTCTTATTATAAGTTGGCAGCAAGGTGGCAATGACGTGGAACTTGCGGATCAAAAGAATATCGATACCCCACATAAACTTGGTTTTGATATGGTGCATACATAAACTGGGTTTTGATATGGTGCATAGTTCGGACAAATTGCTGGGTATTGATATCTATAGGTCTACGCGCGAATTTCAGATGCAAGTCAGACAGTGTTTCGCGATAGGGTGTAACTCTTCTTGGAAAGGTTATGACTCTAACTTAAGGCTATTCACCAATGGGTGTAACCTAAGGCGAATAGGTCCGTAAATAGAGCCCAAATTACATTCATTCAACACCGAATTTTAGCGTCGTTACTCTGCCAAAATATCTGCAAATTGTTTTCTTGTTTTTTGTTACACCGTTACTCTGCTGAAACGGTGTTAACAAATCCTTGGTTTTGATATGGTGCATAGTTCGGACAAATTGCTGGGTATTGATACCTATAGGTCTGCGCGCGAATTTCAGATGCAAGTCAGACAGTGCTTCGCGATAGGGTGTAACTCTTCTTGGAAAGGTTATGACTCTAACTTAAGGCTATTCACCAATGGGTGTAACCTAAGGCGAATAGGTCTGTAAATAGAGCCCAAACTACATTCATTCAACACCGAATTTCAGTGTCGTTACTCTGCCAAAATATCTGCAAATTGTTTTCTTGTTTTTTGTTACACCGTTACTCTGCTGAAACGGTGTTAACAAATCTTTGGTTCGTTTGATCAAAAAATCGACTCGGTATTCTATTTGTCCTTCGTTTGTGCGGACGCAGACAGAAGATCATTTGATCGGGCTTCGTTGTATTCTTGAATAGATTCGCTATCAACCCGGTGCACACCAAACAGTGGGGGCAAATACTGTTTTCAGAAAGCGGGTCTAGCTCCTCTCTAATCCCCTCAAATGAATTGCAGAGCACAATTTCAGCCCAAAAAAGTTTCTACCCAAGACTCACTTCAATGATTGGAACAACCACCCTTAATTTTGAAATCATTGAGAGCATCAAGCATATTAAAATTCAAGTTGATTGCATATCATTTAATATTACTACTCCCTTTGTTCCTCAAAAAGAGTAGTGTATTCCATTTTGGGTTGTTCCTAATTAAGTGTGATGTTGAAAAGCTAGAGGGTAAAAATTGATACATTTCCTATTTTGCCCTTAAAAGTTGATTCCTTTGTGAAAAATTAGTGGGCAAAGTTTTGATGATGATATCTCTATCAAGGGCAATAGTGGAAAGTGAAGATATAAGTTAGAAAAAAGTTGATGTGAAAGGTGTAATGACAATGTTTTCTTAATAATTTGGTATTACGAAGCGCTACACTTCAAAAGAAATGGAAGGAGTATTTCAGAACACATCTATGCTACAAAAAACGGTGAAATGAGTTTTGATCTAGTGTTGTAATCTTATTTTTTGCAAGATCAAAGCAGAGCCGGCTTATTGGTGTTACCCAAGAAGCTTGGACTTTAGGCCCACCAAAAATGCAAAAATTTGGGGCAGGACACCTACATATTTATACTAGGTCTAGATAATTTTTGTGTAAGCCATATCTTAAGTTAAATTGATAAAAATTTATCTCTGGTAAACCATGCCCAAAAAAATTAAATTGATAACTTTTGTATGCAAAATATATGATAAACATCGTTTAATGAGTTCGAATCATGCCTCTGAAATCTATGAGCCGGCTCTCGATCAAGGTGTTCCAAAATCATACCAAATGATATCCTATCAATTTGATTTTTGGTTTTCTTGGCGTAGTTAAAAAAATGAGTGGTCGCGATCATTTAATGGGGATTGGAAAGAACATTTTTTGAGCTGGAATTGTATTCTTCCATCCATTTGAGAGGATTGGAGTGGAGCTGGACAGTAGAGGAATGGACTCATGTTGGTTGAGCCTCAAACGGGGGTTTATCATTTACGTATTTTTCAAAAACAGAACTCCCAAACTTAAAATTAAGGGTCTTGCTAACCTCCACCAATATGTGGAGGAATATATGCTAACCTCCACCAATATGTGAAGGATTTATATGTATGTAACGACAAACAAATTTGGATATCAATATATATTTTGCGGATATTAATGTACTTTCACGGATAACAATATATTTTTCTTGGATGTCGATACACTTTTTTACACATTATCCTCCACCCTAAGGCCTTGCTTGGATGGGGTATAAGGAATGGGTAAAAATTTTGGAGATAAGGCTTGATGTGACACATTTAGCGTGGTTTGGGTATTCAAAAATGCAGGGGGATAAATTTTTGCCCCCTAAAAAATAAACCGCCTTAGAGGGATAGAGTGGTATTATATTTGGGCACCCCTCCCCCCGCCCAAAAGTTATCCCCGGATAGTACCAAGAATAATACACCATCTGCTTTATTCAACTACAAAACACTCTTATCCCTCTATTTTATTCTTCATCCAAACCAAGTACTATTTTATCCCCCATTTTTAAATACATCATCCAAACCAACTAGTTTTTTATTCCCGCTCCATAAACATCAAATCAATGTGGGTCAACTCTAAAAAAATAATACCCTCTCGTATCTTGTCCCCTTTAATAATTTATTCTTGAAAATAATCCTTATAAATATCACATCAATGTGGGCGGAAAAACCTATGGGTACCGACTCATATGTCCAGAAAATGTACAGAGCATGCTCGGGGACCCACTATTGGGTCCGACACGAGATATCCAAACTGTTCATTATTCTTAGAACATTTTTCCGTGGGTTTTTTTTATTGAAACTGTGGGATTTTGGTTCAAGCACTTCTAACCGTCCGATTGAGCTGAAATATTGTGGGGTATCTCAGAAAAATATTTTAAGAATAATGAACAGTTCAGATCACTCGTATGTGACTCAAAAGTGGGTCCCCGAGCATGCTCTGTATGTTATCTTTGCATTTCGGTCGGTACATGTAGCAAGGTCCAATGTGGGCCAACTTTAAAAAAATAATACCCTCTTGTATCTTGTCCCCACTTAATAATTTATTCCTGAAAATAATCCTTTATTCAATCAGCCCCTAAAGGTAGAGGTTGTTATCGTTTTCCAAAAATTAAAATCAAGACAAAAAAACGTAAAAAGGAAAAGGATTATCGTCGACAGCAGGGATCGAACCTGCGCGGGCGAAGCCCAACAGATTTCAAGTCTGTCTCCTTAACCACTCGGACATATCGACATCTTGTTCAGGTAGCCCTCAAGTTAATTATTAGTACTGAGCTACGGAGTAATGTTTAGCATTTAATGTATGCGGCCACAACCCCCTCAACCATGGTTTAGGTCCTTCAGGAGACCAAAGTTCCAGAGATGTTGGTCAAAACTTTCCTGAGAAGACAACCCACCCACATGGCTCTCTCTCTCTCTCTCTCTCTCTCTCTCTCTCTCTCTCTCTCTCTCTCTCTTACAGTCTTTATTCAATTTTTTTTTTGCATTCGTTAGTTTTGCTTCAAAATTTTGTGGTTTCTGGATTCCGCTCGACGAGACGAATCTAACAAGTATAAAATTATGGTCAAAATTCAAAATGTTTTGAATAAAGCCAAAATTAATCCAATAATTCAAGTATTTTCGGCTTTATTCAAAAAAATATTTGGTTTGATCATAAATTTATACTTGCTAGATTTGTCTCGTTGAGAGGAATCCAGAAACCACAAAATCTTGACGCAAAACTAACAAATGTAAAAAAAAAATTTGAATAAAGACAACGAAAAAACCAAAAAACCGGATTAAGTTTTTTTGCCAAAGGAGTACGCCCCACTTTTCTCTCTCTTTACTTTTTATTTTTTAGAAATCAAAATGTTTATAAATTTTATTTTTCATATCCGATGTTGGGAAAAAAATATATTTAAGATCTACTCGACAACATCTATCAAACAAAACCAATATTGAATATGTAATTATGTGTGTAATAACCCAGGTTTAGGCGTAAATGGTGTTTAGTCCCACATTGGTTGTTTACATGAGTTATCTTGGGTATATAACAAACCATGTGGGCTACTATTAGTACCTTGGACTTAAGCATTTTGGGTCATGTGGTGTGGCTTGTGGATCAAATCAGGGTACTGGGCAGTGGTCTACATGGGGCGTTACAATGTGTAGAAAAATAATGAATTTTTGAGTACGTATAGGTTTTTTTCGGTAACTTTGAGCTCGTAAATTTAACTTGATTTAAACTTATAAATTTCATTAGATTTGAGCTCGTGAATTATATTGGATTTGAGCTCGTGAATTTTCACTACTTTTGAGCTCGTAAATTTCACTTCTTTTGAGCCTATATCAAGAAATTCATTTTTTTCTATACATAATTACATATTTAATATTGGTCTTGTTTGATAGATGTCGTCGAGTAGATTTTAAATATATACTATATTTTTCGAAGATCGGATATGAAAAAATAAAAATTATAAACATTTTAATTTCTAAAAAATAAAAAATGAGATAAAGAAAGAGAAAAGTGGGAGAGTGAGTGTAGAAGAGAGAAAGAAAATGAGAGAGAGAGAGAGAGAGACTGGGAGGGACGCCACGTGCCAATAATTGGAGCGGGGTGTGAGCGGGGGTGTAAGTGGGAGGGTGTGTACATAGCATCGTTGATTTTCTAAGTATATGGTCCGAACAAATTCAGATTATGTTAAGGGACTAGTGCATGCCCATGCCCGTGCTTGAAGGCACGGCTTGAGAAATCGACTCTCGTGCCCCTACCCATTCTTTATGATCCTTTGAAATTCAAAGGAAGTAGTGAGAGAGAATGTGGTTTGAATTTCGAAAAGGAAAGAGAGATAGAATGTATTTTGAGATTTTAGGTGTGGTGGGTCAGTAGTGAAAAAAGAGAGAGAGAGAGAGAGAGAGAGAGAGAGAGAGTTGGCAGAGAGATAGAATGTACTATGATGACTGTGACAAAAAATATGACCGGGACAAAAACCGCTCTCCGTTGTAATATAGATTGATAATAAGGTGAAATTGGTAAGAAATATAAATTAGTTATGGAAGTTTCTTGTTTGAATCATCTATTAGGTTGGATGGTAAGATTTGAGTATAAATCGTTTTTTTTTTTTTTTTTTTGAAAATGTCAAGTCAATTCCATTCAGGAATATGCCCGAGGGCAGTACAGATTTCATCAGAAACAACAGGAATGAACCAAAACTATCAAAATCTAGACGGTGGCACCCCTGCCCGAGGCAGACCAACAACAAGGCTGGGCTAGGAACCTGTCCACGATCTGCTAGTAGAGATCCCAAAGGAAAACAGCTCAAACCCTAACACTAATTACAAGATGAAATCTTAGAACCAAGCACCCAAAAGGGGCTAATAAACCACCTATGAACAGGGGTAAACAACCTAACCAAAACAAAAAATAAACTGAAAACAAAAATAAAAAACAAAAAACCTCCGGTGGAGTAGTTGTCGACAGATCCGCCGCACCGGAGCACTGTTGACTTATAAACGGAGGGTCCAAGCCGGAAGCCCCATCAACAACTCGTCTTCAGATCTGACCCAGTCCAAAACGGAAGGGAGAAGGCGGAGTAACGGCGGCAGCAGGTAGAGGAGTAGTGGAGAGGTAGAGGATGGAGGCTTTGTGTGCATGGAAGGAAGAGAAATGGAGGATGGGGGAAGGAAGAGGGCCAGAAAAGGGTGGGAGAGGAGAAGGGGGGCCGGCCGGAAGAAGGGGGGGAGGGGGAAGAGGGAGAGGCGGCGGCCTCAACCCCTCCCCAGCAGAAAAACCCTAACTCTTGCTCTTTCTCTCTCTAGGATGCTCTCTCGGGAAAAGGAGAAGTCTGTGTGCATTCCAAATTGATGATTGAGTATGATCCCAGTATAAATCGTTTATTTTGCACAAATAGGAGATATTTCATACAATCCAATTACTATATGCAACTTATGATGATTTGACAAATTGACTTGTTTTCTAAATATGCCCGTACTTCCTTTATCCCCAAATTCCCTCTCTCCCATCTCTTCTCCATCACCCCCACAACCTCTACCTCTACTACAATCTCCACGACCTCCACCACCACATGACCTCCACCACCTCTACCACCACTAACATGGCCTCCACCAACACCAAAGAGACCAAGAAAACCTGAAAGATACGTTTGTTTGCTTTCTGCACAATTTCGGATACACTGTCCTTACAGTGAAGTTATTAATAGCCCGGCCTTACTTAGATCACATCAAACAAGACTTGTATAATGGACACCAAACATGGCCTGGCCTTACAGTGAAGTTATTAATAGCATCACACCCTTGTGTAACATCAGATGTCCAAGTGAAAATATTTCATTGTATCCGGTCAGCTCCACCTGGAGCCAGTGTTATCAATCACTATTCACAGTTAAACTGAATACATTTGTACAAAACAGGCCAAAATTTGTGATACATCTCAAATAGGTTTACTGCAATATTTACATTCGTTCTTAGTCTGAACAAGATCAATGGGGACATGGGCTACCTATTTACACCGTCATCTCTTCTCCGTTGCCAAGACTCTTTTACGTTTGGTTCGATCCTCTAGATAAATCTTTATGATACCAATGCATATCTCCCGAGTGTGGAGCCGAAAACAAGTGAAATGTCTTCAAATGACAGCAACCTTGTGTTTTCAACTAGAGAAGAGAATGTGACCCCAGAACTCTTTCGCGTCTCCTCTAAATGCTGGGAAAGTGGAACACCAACCAGTAAAGAGCATTGCTTGTATGAACACTCCGATGCTAACACAAATCATCTTCCTGAAATATTGCAACACGAGTATCTTAGCAAATGCCGGTTTTTACACTGTAAGCGAATTTTGAGAAAAGATTCTCATAATTTAAATTATAGCACGATATCAACTGGAACACATATGGATTCGAATGATAACATTACTTTCCCAAGTGGAGTAGTATGAAAAGCGCAATCAAGCCACAGAGAAATAGAACTTAGAAAGGGCAAAAACCCCAAAACCACAAGCGAAGAAGGAAGAAGAGGCACGTATGCTTACGATTTATGTCAATTCCTACAAGCAAGTCTCACTATGAGTTCTGATCCACTGCAGTATGGAGAAAGCGTGAAACTTCACGATAAAGTTGTTCGGGTTCAAATGGTTTTGAAACATATCCATCCATTCCAAACCTTAAGCACTGTTCATGTGTAGCCTGAATTACGTCTGCAGTCATAGCTAAAATTGGCACATGCCAATGACATAAGTTTTCGCATGCTTCTGCCAATAGTTCTCCTTGTTGGAAGTGATCATTCATGCTGCGTTCCATGTCTCGAATTTTTTTTGTAGCTTGAAACCTGTTAAAGGAGGATAGTCAGATCACTTGCAAACAACTTATTAACATTTGCATTTACAGATTACGTGAAACACTAGATAATCCACAAGCTCTTATATTCTTCAACATAAGCTTCAAAATTGATAAGGGTGGTGCATACCCATCCATTTCCGGCATCTGAATATCCATAAAGCAGGCATTAAATTTGTGAGGCGGCTTTAGCAATGAGACCGCCTTCTTCCCACTTTCCGCACAAACCACATCAGCTCCATATTTCTTCAAGGCTCCGGCAGCTACTCTAAGGTTTACATTATTATCATCCACAACTAAGATCTTTCTCCCCAGAAGCAGATTGCGAAGAGACAAACTAGGAAGTTCTCCATTGCATCCATTTCCCTTGTTCCCAACACCCATGGCTCGTTGTAGCGCCGCCGCTAACATACTCGCTCTCAGGGGCTTTGTGATGACAGTTGGAGTATAAACATGGGAAGTTGCAAAACTACTTCTGCTAGAGCTGAGAGAAAGAGATAGAAGAAAGAGTTTTGGAGGAACACCGAGCTTGAGTTTTCCTAATCTATCCACGAAAAGAGATGAAAAAGCCAAGTCCTTATCCCAAACTTCCTGTTCTATTAGGACCATGTTAATAGAAGTATTCCCAGTGCCTATGGTTAAGAAACATTGATTCAAATCAGGAACCACTTCAACTCGAATTCCCAGCCGCTCGATGTGATATCTAGACACCTTGGCCCGGACTTTTCTAGGGTCCACAACTAAAGCAATCATGCCGCGAAATTCTGAAGAAACTGAATTGGACTGGTTGTTTATATGTTGGTTCCTAAGCTCACTCGTATTAGTAAATTCAGCAGTAAACGAAAAGGTGGACCCCACCCCGGGAACACTTGCAAACCCAATTTCCCCATTCATGAGGCTTACCAAACACTTGCTTATGCTCAACCCAATCCCAGTGCCTCCATGTGTTCGGGAGTTTGGGGGGCCCACCTGCATGAAGGGGGTGAACACACGATTCTGTGATTTTAAAGGGATCCCAACACCTGTGTCCTCTACAGAGACAATTACATTGACGAGGTCAGTGGACGATGACAATTGTGAAAGAGAATGCCTATCTTGGCTGAGAGTTCTGAATCCTTCCCAGCTCTGCTGTGTATCCGCCACAGGAAATCCACTCAATGTATTCTTAGATGATGATTCTGTTTCAACTTGTATAGATTCCATCACCTCTTCAACGAGATGGACAGTGACAAAAATATGCCCATTCTCGGTGAACTGCCAAAAAAATAGACAAGCAGTTTCCATGTTACATGATGTATTTATATGAAAACAACATGTGAATAGCATCACATGTCATGACGCCACAAGTTGCATGTTGATAACTCTAACAAATGCACTTCATTGCAACAGATTATACCAACAACAACAACAACAACAACAACAACAACAACAACAAAACGGAGGAAACAAAACATTCTAGACAGCAAAATTCAGAAAACAGAATTAGTTTTGGGGTCAACAGATGACATGCCTATATGTAATGCAGATACGTTTCTCCTCTGACTGACTCCATTAAAATTTCAAACTACTTTTTGTCCTTCAAATGAATGAAGTTTCAGTAGATTCCCATGGCTGTATTGCCCTTTTAATTCTACTCATTATGGCAAACAGAATTTAGCTTTTCAAAGGCCTAATTGCTTTCTTGTAAATACAATTAACATATTTTGTAAAGCTGTTTCATACTTACTTTGATTGAATTGCCGATGAGATTTGTGAGAATTTGCCGAAACCTACCCGGATCACCGATCAGCATCTCAGGAACCTTATCAGAGATGTAAGCTGCAATCTGCTCTCAAAAACATTTAAAAAAAAAAAGATAGATATTACAGCGCCATACATAAAGAAAAGAACTTGGATAAACAATGAGAAGTAAGAGGCAGAGTATTGGCTACCTCTACTCCTTTTTCTTGAGACTTCGCAGAAGCAAGAGATAACAAGTCATCCAAAATTGCCCGCAGATCAAATTGAACAGCCTCAAGCTCAATCTTACCAGATTCAATCTTCGCTTGGTCCAAAACCTCATTTATTAGTGAAACCAACGCTTTCCCACTGGCCTGTGCAGTTCTGACATAGTCTTGCTGAGTTACATCCAGATCTGTGTCCATTAGCATATGCATCATTCCTGTTGAATAAGCAAAAGTAGAAACCACTTAAACCACCACTTCTATTGCTTTTGGTTTTTTGGACTACTGTTTTCATAGACTGCCCATTAATTTCCTCAACAAGATGTATGGAAGTGCTCGGACATGGCTTGAAATGACAAAAGGTATAAAACAAATACCAAAAAAAAAAAAAAAAAACTTACCAAGAACACCATTCATTGGGGTTCTGATCTCATGGGACACAGTAGCAAGGAACTACAGAAGGTGGAAACCAATTAGCGCATTTATGCATATTAGGTGAAAATGTTTCAATGAGTAACTTGGACCAATCAAGTACCTGCGATTTTGCAACATCAGCTGCCTCTGCTCTTTTCTTGAGCTCCATCATCTCATGGTAATCATCCTCCACTTTGGCTATTCGATTCACAGTCGCATAGAATATATGCCCAACAAGCAATGAAATTACTAGGATCCCAATCGATGTCAATATAGCTAACCATGGCCATGGTGGTTTTTGCTTGAATCTGTCTCAAGAACAAACAACATCGTTAGTATTTAGTCACTTTGCATCTCCCTCACTAAGAAACCGCGTTGACCACTCTCAGAGAAAAGCTTCTCTAGTTCATAAAGCAGCAACCAAGGAATACCACATCATGGTCAACCATTCAGAATAAGAGAATTAGATAAACAGCTGCTAGATAGCCTTTCATTTCAAGTAGAATGTCTACCTGACTTAAGGTTTTTTGTCTCAGATGTTCCGGAAGGTGATTCTGAAAATCAGATTCCACAGTACCAAAATCGATGCTTCTCAAATCAGCTCTTAAGCAGCTTTAAAAGTTGTTTTTAGCTCAAATGCAGAAGCAAAAGCTGTGCCAGACACAGTGGCACAGTTTTTGTGCTGCCAGAATCTAAAATCAGCCCCAAAAAAATTTATTGCAAGCAACCTTTATATTATACTATCTAAAAGTGCAACATTAAGATTGGTAAACTGACAAACTGGAGGATTAAATGTCTTAGGTAAAGCAGTGTCCTATGATATTCATTAAAATAGAGGGATTAAATTGATCACCTGCAACGCATCTCATGTTTTCTAAACGGATCCCCAAAATTAAGTGCACTAACATGCTGCAACCCATGATGTGGCACATTTGAGCCATACATGCTGATAGGGTGCGAAGAGTTTGTGGTATCGTAAACATTCACGAGGATAGTTTGTTTGCTCGCAAGTTGATGAAGTAACTTCTCCACAAGTGATTCGATATCAAAGACTGCACCAAGGTACCTGTTTGGCAGCATGAAAAACAATAAAAGAAATTCTGATCTAATTCATTTGTCCAACATTGACTGCATCTTTAAATTTCTAAATCGTCACTTAAAACCCAGTACATGAAATCACATATTTCTACTTTACACAAGGCGATATCTAAGTTATCTTTATATATATATAAATAAATAAATAACCCAACACAGTATCAATGAAGTATGGATGGCAGTCGTCATTTTATAGATTTTTTTCGTCCTCTTTTCTGGTTCTTAAGGAGGTATTATGAGATTGATTTATATGCAGACAACATACCCATCAGTTGCTTGAATCCTCTCATTTGGTGTTGCATTTGAGGGGAGATCCATCTTGTAGACAGCAAAAGTCAATATGACTCCAAGGCGATTTGATTTGAGTAGCCTAAAAGGAGCAGTGAGAACCCCCTTTCCAGATGCTCTTGCACGCAGCACATTATCACGATCTTCCTGTCCATATGAAAATTGAACAAAATTGAATATTTTATGTAATAGGTAGTCTTAAAGTAAAACTTGTTCTGTTCTATTCTTGTTTCTTTTTGTTCCTTTTGTTTTTCCCTTTTCATTTGGTATTATTCAATAGGCAGCATTATGATTTGTGGAATGTTTCTTCTGGGCAAGTATGACAAGGAGAATGTTAACTAAGGGTTTAAGAAAATACTTAATTGGGCAAATCAACTTCTACTTGAAAAGTAGTACTCCCCATCTCCATTCTGTGGTCCATTTTCACTGTGATGGATAGGACATCCAAAAAATTCGTGCCTGTATTTTGTAATTTTTTCAATATGAATCCGAAACTTTGTATACAAGAACTAATTGAGATCTTTTTTTTGGTGTAAAAAAATCTTAGAACTTTTTACGAAAAATACACTAGCCATGGACCCAGTTAAGATTGAAGCTGAATAAATTAACATATTTTGGGTGTCCGGAATGTGACAATAAATTAGAATAAGGTGAATTTTTTTTTGCTTAATCCAATAAATATGCAGGAGCATAGCCAAAGAATTCACCTTTCCAGACAACATATCAATAGAAACCACATGAGAAATAGTATCCTGAGCAAATATGACGGGGGCATATTCCTCACTTAATGGGGAAGGCTCCAGGGATTCTGGGTTATACTCGTCCTTATGGACCGGGGTTTGTTCCAGTGTATCCATCCTCTTAATTGTCCACCCTTGTCGCAACTCAAATTGTTCCCTTTCAGAGTGCAGCACCCTCACAGCATATGCCACACCACTTGTTAAGGGCCTTTCAAAAGCAGTTCTTTCCGTGTACCTCGCAAAAGTCCTCTATCGGTTCACAAAGTTAGAATATTTGCCAACTTCATATAAGTGACAAAAGGAAAAGAAGCAGAACTATCTTGTACAAAAACCAAGCTAAATGCATTATAGCTAATATTTTCAACATATAAGTATGAGATACACCAAATTATAATGAAACATAGAAGCCAGATCACAGAAGTAAAGCGCTGGAGCTGAGACAGATGGCTGCACATGCACAGTGGATCATCCAGTATTGATCCGTACTTACGAATTCAGGCTGAGAATTAACCTGGAGAATACCTTAAATCTGGTTCTTATGTAAGCTAAACACTGATCAACTGTTAGCCATCAAAAATTGCCCGGAAATATAATGCAACCTCAGAGTTAACCAATTCAGGTGGAGTATTACTTGAATCATATTGTATGCGAGCAAAACACTAAACAACATTCTATGCGAGCAAGCCACTAAACAGTATATCATCCAGAATAGCTCAGAAATAAGGGATTGGAATTCAGAATCACCATTATTTCTGATGCCCAAAAAAAAAAACTGAATAACCCAGTTGAGGAGGAAAATAACTCAATTCTGGTACCAATACAAGCTAAAAGATGACTTCATGGACAATTAGGCACTTAAGGAGAGAGAATAACCAATTGTCCAATTTCTATTCAAATGAAAAACCCTTAACTTAATTAAGATAAAGACAGATCAAGTTTTACCTGATCAATGGAAGATGGGTTCTTGCTATGGTGGAAAGTTGAAATCAAGATGGACATGGCCTGCACATGATTCATACTAACATTGAACTGATCTTGTAGCATCCTAGCCCTCTCATCACACATACTAGTAAGTGTCTCTTTTCTCTTCTCCGTAGCTTGGGAGCTCATAAACCAAAAAACCCCCAAAGACAGTAAACTCCAAAAAACTACCCATATAACCAAAAGCTTCTTCCACAATGTTTTTCTAACTCTCTTGGACCCAATATACTGGTAGTACTGGTGCTGGATCTTGCAACTGTTCCCTGAGATATTCTCCCATAATTTCAGCCACATTTTCCCACCATTACCAAGGAAATCAATCTTTGAATCCATGGATTCACCGTTTATTAACCAATTCATGGAAATTAAAGACACAACCCAACAACATAGCACCAATAGTAGGTTCCCAACTATCAAACCAAACCCAATTACATGAAGGAGACTCATCCACAACAGTTTCCAGAAAAAGTTGCAAACAGTATCAGATTGAAGTATTGAACTAGGTCTGACTTTTTTTTTTTTTTAATAATAGAAGTGGGGGAAATGAACTCCCCCACTGACAAATCTACAGGAACTGTCTAGCTAGACCTAACCTCAAAATAATTCAAACTAAGCAGTAAGCAGGAAGAAGATGAGCCCACCTCCTAACTCTTAATTAAGTACAAGCAAGTTGATTGTTAAAGAAGGTGAGAGAAGAGGCTGCCTTATCCACCAATTAGAAATGGCAACAAGACCCAGAAACAAAGGAAGATAAGAAAATCCAAGACACCCACAAAGAAAGAATCAAAGAATCCACAGGGTTTGGAGTCCCAATACCTAAGTCTCGAAACCCAGAAGGAGAAATGGACAAAAAACTACAAACCGAAGATTCCCAAAACTAAGTTCACAAATCAGAAACAGTAACCAGAAGGCATAAGCAAAAGCAAATTAAACAGTAGCTCCAACAACGAATCTGACAGAAAATCTAGTTTTGTGGGAGGGTCCTTAAATTCTTGAAAACACAAGCGTGTGGGTGATTATAGTTTTTCGACTCTTCAAGCAACCAAACGAACATTGAAGCAATAATTCACCAAGAATTAAATATGACAACCAAATGAACAACAGCTGGGAAAGAAGCTAAAAGGAGAATTGATGTGTGGGCACTATGTAACAGGAATCTGTGAAAGGAAAATGAAAAGAACACGGCTGTGGAAATGTCTGCTAGCACAGGCCATTATCTCTCTATCCACTCCATCCCCATCCACCGCAATAATAAATTTCAGAAATCAAAAAGATAGGAGTAATTTATATGTCCGTTTACTATGTACTCTGCAATACAGTAATTGCAACTTACTCATTTATCCAACTTCTTATGCAGAAAATGTTAACTCCCCATCCACCGCAATAATAAACTTATGCAGAAAAGGTAAACTTCAGCTGAGGAGAAACTTTACTCATTCGCCGACAAAAAAAAAAAAACTCACCTTTTCAACTTTCCCTTGCGTTCACATCTATCCAACTTCTATACGCCAACAAGATAAAGTATGGCCTGGGTATACTTTCTTCTAATGCTTTTTTAAAAAGTTCGGAGGCACACTAGGAGTTACATGTTATGCCCGGTCTTTCCTTTCGTTGATTTGAAATTAGTCGAGGTTTTTGCAAGTTAACTCGAAGTCTCGAATATCCAGTTAAAACAAGAAGTTATAAATAAATGTATTAAATGTGTGTGTAAGTGTAACAGTTTTGGATAGGCTACTCATGTATTGCAACATACTGAATGTGGTGTTGCCACGTATATATTTATCTGCAACATAAAAATTTATTTTTTTGCTTTATTCACAAAACTTTAAGTTTGACTAATAATTTTATATTTTTTAGTGTACTGGAAAAACTAACAAATGCAAAAAAATTTGAATTTGACAAAACTTAGTGTCGGGAGCCTTAGTGTCGGGAGCATTTCTCATTCTTTTTTGGTATGTTGGGTTTCTTTCTGTTTAATGTTTGAAAGAATTTGTGTAGAGTCCGCTAGAGAGGTTTGGACCATGGCCCAATCCACTATTCTTCTAAGATAGGTAAAAGCATCAATATATGGCTTAACAAATTAGTTTTTTAAGTTAAAGTAGAAAGCAAACTTCCAAAAAATCTCAAAAAATCAGGCTCACCAAATGTCTCACCAATTTGCAGATTGTTTAACTTTGCTACAGTAATCGAACAAATTTGGCTCATGCAATATTCACGCACTGTTCACTTTTTTATTATTACTTTTGGGGAGTAGGAGTAAGGGTCATCATCGGGCCGGGCCGGGCGCGAACTTTCAGCCCAAGCCCGCCCGCGGGCCGGGCTATGCGGGCTTTTTCTTTCGACGGGTCGGGCTATCTCTCAAAAGTTGAAGCCCAGGCCCACCCACAGGCTTATCCTAGTCGGACGGGCCAATCTTCGGGCGGGCTATTTGGGCGAGCCAAATGCCTTTTTTTTATTTTTTATTTTTGTTACAGCTGAACCTTTTGGAGCCATTTTTTTTTTAATTACAACTGAACCTTGTCTAGCCTACCATATGCTGTAACAATAATACACCATGAGCAGTTGTTAGTTACCCATGCAACAAATGAATGATTAATCAATGCATATGTTCAGACCTTCTCAAAATTTTAATACATATGTTTAGTTTTTTATTAGAACTTTACTGTGAGATATGCACACAGTTACACACATATGTCCAACTGTGTATTATTTTTTTTATTTTGGTACATTTGTATTATATCTTTTTTTTGGCACATTATATATTATATCTTATGTACATTAACCGTGCAATAATGCATTACAAGTGTACCGGGCTACGGGCGAGCTAGTATCACGGGCCGGGCGGGTTGTAGCTAAAACTTTTAGGCCCAAGCCCGGCCCATTGAAAAGTCGGGCTGGGCTAGCCCGCCCATTTGGCGGGCTCGGGCTCGGGTAAAGCCCAACGGGCTTCCGGCGGGCCCCGGCCAATGGGCCAAATGATGAGGCTTAAGTAGGAGTAGAAAGAAAGAATAGTTTAATATAATGAAGTTAGAATAGAGAATTTGATTTTGTGAGTTTTTTGAAAAGTGACTTGCTAAATTATAAAAGGTGTTTTTGAGGTTAAATTTAGTTTTTTTTTTTTTTTTTTGAGGCTAATAAGGATGCCCTAAGGGATTCACTATTCATATTTTTAAAAGTTTGAGATCCAGTTCCTCTTTTTATCAAGACAAAATACCCTCATACTAAATTACAATTTTTTATCCTCTCCCGTACATCATTTCAAGAAAAAGCGGTTGGTTCCAGAAAGTTCGTGCGAAAAATTGACTGGCACACAAAAGTTCGCTGAAAATACGTCGACGCCAGAAAATTGGTCGATGACGGAAAGTTGACAAGGAAAATCACCAGCGATCAGCACCTGACATTGTGATTGAAGAAGGGGAAGTAGATGTTGACTATGTAATTAAATATAAATTAATAAATAAATGTGAACATATAAGTTCATATATTGAAATTTAAGACTAATTTACAGAGAAGAACAGATAAGGTCATCTATTGTAAAAATAAAAACATATAAGAAAAATATAAATGAGAATAGATAATTCATCTCTTGTATAAATAAGACTAATTTAGAGTATAAACATGAATAGATATGTTCATCTGTTTTTCATAGCAAAAATGTGAACAAATAAATTTATCTGTTGAAATTTAAGACTAATTCAGAGTATAAATAAGAACAGATAAGTACGTCAGTTGTACAAATAAGACTAATTCAAAATATTATGGACAAGTAAGTTTATCTCATGTCGAATTTTACGAACATATAAAAAACAAAATCAATTTGTTAGGGACAAGTTTATCGATTTGTTATTGTGTAATACACAAATAAATTATATGTTAATTTGTTCGTTATTTTGGACTGATACAAAGATAAATTTTACTAAAATAAGTTTATTTGCGAATTATTTTGTTTAAATAATGACAAAATTTGCAGAGATGAATCTATCTCCGTTTCTTTTTAAATGTGTTGCTTCATAAATCCAACTTACTAAAGCAAAATCATAATTACACCTTTGACATCAATTTCTACCTCCACCTTACACTTTTCACATAAACTTTTATGTCCACTTTTCAAAATTATTCTCCACTTTTCTCATTAACTCTTTACCCACTAACTTTCAAAATGGCAAAATGATAATTGCACAAATTTTTACTCATTAACTTTTCAAAACACACACTTATTAAGGGACAACCCAAAATGAAAATGTAATGCCCAAAAATTGGGAACGTTAATAAATATATTTAAAACATTTTATTGAAAATATCAACTTTATTTAATTAACCTAAACTCAAAGCCTCAAATTTAATAACAGTAAAGGAAGAAAATTCTCTAACTTATTACAATCCACAAGAAATACTTTCAAACACAGCAATGTCTAAAATAATAATTAAAACTTAGTAGTAATCTAACTGGAAGCAACCAAAACCATCTATAAATAACAAACTACTGATAAAGCCAAGGCTCCGCCGACGCATCTCCATCAGTCCGCTCCACCGCTTCATCATCTGTGGTTGGCTCCTCATATCCCTCATCGGCTTCGGTACCTAGCTTGAAACGCCATGGCCACAAGGTAGCACCGTGTGCGAAAAACACTCAATAGGGCACCCAAAGGTACCCCGTTACTAAAGTATGTTCATGCAACATTTAATATCATTTAAAACACATAATATGGAGGTTTAATAACATCGTCATTAAATACTAAACATAAAAATGGGCTTTTTTTTTGCTTTCGGCTGGTGGTGAACCAATAAAGAGGAGGACGATAAGGGGCTTTCTTTTGCTTCGGCTTTGTTCGGTGCTCTCTCCAAGTCGGTTTCCCCGGTCCGACGACTTGTTACTGGTTTGGTTTCACCAGATCTGGTGAGTGACAGTGGTGTGTCCGGCTACCTTTTTGGTCCTCCGAGTGGTTTCGTTGCTCGTCATAGCCACGCGGTTGGTGGGCTCTGTCGATGCTTGCTTAGTGTTAATTTGTTTTTAATATAGGCGACTGTAAGAAGTTTACTCTCCTTCAGCCTAGACTCACAGTAAACTCGACTTTGATTCGGTTTTCCTGCGCATTCAATCTGTTTACTTTTTTGCAATATGTGTCAGAGAACACTTGGCTCGGGTTAGGCCATTTGAGATAGTCTTCTTACTCATGCGTTTTGTTGTTTATTTCGTTTTTCTTGGGGTATTGTTACTAGATTTTTCTTAGTGTATTTTAGACGGAGTCCTTTATAAGTGCCGCTAAGCTTCTTTGAATGATGATGAACATTGTCTTATGATACGAGAAAAAAAAAAAACTAGCAACTTGTAATAGAATAAAGCTATATTGCTACGTGTTAATTTAACAGGAGGGACGAAAAAGAACATTTATCTGCCACGTGGCCAAATGAGGACGATTGCCCGGCTTGGAGTCTTGGACCACTGCGTTCGGTCATAAGTGAAGCGTTTATTTAACTTCAATGATGCTCCTCAATTTCTTTCGGTAAATTATTTCTTTCTTTTTTTATAACTAAAAATATGCCCATCCGGAGCCCTAAGTAGGTAAGAAAAATCACAACTTCCGGGCAGTTAATATGTGAAGGGAGGGAATACAATAAGTACAGACGAAAAATACCCAACCTAAAAAATGGAGCAAAAACCAATTAAAAATGAAACCCTCCTTACGCCCAGCAACCACAAGCTATAAATTACGCAGACACGTCTCAAATCGAAGGCACGTAGCGACAGAGATAGAGATTTATGGATTCCAACTCCGGCGAACCGAACATGCAAAAGAGGTTCCACGAGGGGAGCGATTAAAGATAGACCTCCAAACAACTATCGAAGACCGGCCGGAAACCAGTCTTCTTCAAACCCCACCTTCAATCACCACCAAGCCCCAGATCGGATGTCAGCGGAAGATGGGATGGCTAATGAAGAAGCAAAAGCAACGACGAAAAAAGAGATATTGGCAATGGCAGAGGCTGGAATGATGAGTGCGAGAGGGGAGAGTATAGCTCCTAGATCGCGCAAAAGAGAATAAGTTTCCCCCCTTCCTGTTGCCACCTTGGGTGGTGTAAAGAGACAAAGTCTGGGTTTAAAGAGAGAGAGGGAGGGGTTTGGATAAACTCAAATTCTCAAAAAATAGAAACTCATGTTATTATTTATAATTTCTGTAGAAAATTCTTAATTAGGCTTACAACTTTGGAAGTTGCGGTACTGCGAATTATCGCATATGAACCCTTCTACCTGCACAGATGAGGGAGGACAGACTACGTACCGACGGCGTCGGGGACGCCGTTGTGGGTCCCAAACGATCGATCCGAGCCGTTCATCCTTTAAATGAAATGAGGTGATTTTGGATCGAGCTCATACCGCCGTCCGATTGCCTCAATTCCGCGTGGGCCCACTTGGAATTCGATTTTGAGAATGAAATGGGGTGATTTTGGATCGAGCTCATACAGCCGTCCGATTGCCTCGATTCTCGCGTTGGCCCACTCGGAATTTGATTTTGAGAAGGATGAACGGCTCGATCGATCGTTTGGGACCCACAACGGCGTCCCTGACGCCGTCGGTACGTGGTCGGTCCTTCCTCATCTGTGCAGATGGAATTATCGCATATTATAAGGTGGGACAAGGTTGTGGTTACTTTGGAATTTTGTGGTGATTTGTTGAACCATAAAATACTTAATGGTTGACAACTAATGTAGTACCAGCTTTCTCAAGGTAATTTAGTCACTTCAATCAGGATAAAAAATTCATTAAGGCTGGTCCAACTTCTAGAAATGCATTAAACTTCCAAAGTTGCGGTTATACTTTTTCCTATTTCATTGTTTGTTTATTTGATACGCTTAATGATATCCTTTTCTTTTCATTTCTCACCCCCACTAAAGTCTTAATTAAAATGTTTTTGAACAACTATATATATTATCATCATTTGGAGTTTTTAAAATTAGATTGGCCACTTAAAAATTCCCTCTGTCCCAAAATTGTTGATTCTTCTTTCTTTTTTTGATTGTCCCAAAATAAATAGCCGATTCAAAAAGTTGTCAAAGAAAAGTATGTATTTTTTTTTCATTTTTTGGTACAATTCATAAAAAAGTGGATTCTCAAAGTAGGATCAACAATATGGGATGGAGATAGTAATTACTTCTTAAAAAATGTATCAATCAGCTCAAAAGTAGTAACGGACATAAAAAAAATTGAACTTTTTTTTTTTTTGAACATGTCAAGTCATTTCATAAGAAACGTCATCCGGCAACTATTACATCAAAAGACAGAAATGAGACAAAACTACTAACAATTGAAATGAGCACGACATGGTAAGACTTTCAAGGGCCACCGCCTCGTAGACACACCTGCTTAAGCAGACCCGAGACAAACGGGACGGGATGATAAATCCTATCAAATGTTAGCAGTAAAGGATCCAATGGATACCCAACACAAACCATAAAACATTGGATACCCAATACAAATCATAAAACATTGCAGCGCAGACGCAACCAAGAACTAACTATCAAACAAAGCAACAACAAAAAAAACAAATAGAAAAAAAAAAAAAAAAAACACTAATCTGAAACTCAACCGGTCCTGAGTTGGTGACTTTCCCTCTCCTTTTTTCATCTTTATTATAGCTGTCCATTGAATTAACTACTTATACAGGTGTCTAGCACCAGTTTAATGGGTACTTTTTGACACTGATACACATAAACGGCACATGGACAATCATTCAACACAATCTTCTTACTCCTATTTTATGGAATAGACAACGGTGGTGGCCCACTGAACTTTTTTAATACGGTTGATAATTTCGTTCCCCAGCATTCGGGAATATTACTAGCAAATACTCCCTACGTCCCTTTTTAAATGACCACTTTCACTTTTTGACTTTATTTTTAAATTGTCTATAACTTTCAATCTATAATATATTATGTACTTTTGAAAAAATTGTATTTTAGAACTCATTGATTTCTATAAAACAAGATCCATATTGCATATTTTATGTAATATAGATTGAAAATTATAAACAACTTTCGAATCCAGCTGGAATAGTAACATCATCACTTAAATAGGGACGGAGGGAGTATCACCCATGGAATGGCCTTTTTCAGATTAGGTGTTTGCGAGCCATTTTTTCACTTTTTATTTTTACATTTTTGAGTTTTGGATGTTTGGGAGACTTGAGCCCACATGAATTCTCCGAAAATGAGTTTTCTATTTTAGACTTTAGAGAGGAGAAGTGAAAAAGAGGTGGTGAGGAGATTTTCCACTTCTCATTTTCACTTTTCTCATTTATATTAACAAAAATACCCACAAAATGTATTTTGGACATATCTCTCAAACACTACTCCTGTTACAAAATGCATTTTGCACATTTCTCATAAACACTTCTACCAAATTCAAAATACATTCTGACCATAATCTAAAAAACCAAAAAGCCAAAAAGTTGAATATGAAAAGCTGAAAATGAGGCTCTCAAACACTCCTTAAACCCTAGGGCCTAGGGCCTAATAGATTTGAAAGTGAATGGGTCAAACTGCCACGTGTCATTCAACCCTACGGCCTAATGGATTTGCCAAAAACACCAAACACAAGGAATTGTGAACACGTATAAATAGTTCAACTTAATGTCTCCATAACTTTTAAGTGTTAGACTAGTAAACTATCAAGAACTTAACTTTTAATCATACTTTATAACATAGTCATGAAGTACCTTTATAAAAGCTAATTTGCTGGCCAAGAAATCTTAAACAAATAAGGAAAATACGTATTAAAAAAATGAAATCTAGACCAGTTACGAAACATGAATAATAATATACTAGTCTAAACAGATAAAAAAATCATAATATTTGGAAAATACGGTAACGTATGTTACGCTAATATATGCTGGAAACGATCGAGGTAGAGAGAGAGAGAGAGAGCAAGCCAATTTTGATTACTCGGACCATTTCTCCTCATAGAAAGACATCTATGCATCAATAGTCTGTAATTGCATGATCATAATACATTTTCTCTTTCAAAATTGAGGACTATGTCCAAGAAATGGATAAGGCTTGGGTATACACCCCTTAAAAAATGAGGACTATGCCCATAGTATTTTGAGTAAATTTTTTTGTAAATTACCACAAAAATTTGTAATTTACCCCAAAAATTCGTAATTGAACACCAAAAAATTTGCCTATTGGACCACAAAAATTCAACAAACACCACAGAAATTTGTAAATAACACCTTAAATATTAGTAAAGAACACAAAAATTCATAACTTTGAGGGGTTTTTATTTTTACCATGAAATTTATAGACGACAACACAAAAAATCGTAAACAACACCACAAAAATTCGTAAAAATAGCCATAAAAATTTATAAAATGAAACAAACAAAATTCATATATCGGGCCACAACATTCATAAAATGTGCCACAAAATTCGTAAATAGTGTACTGTATACCAAAAAATAAAACGAGCCACAAAAAATCATTAAGCGAACTATAAAAATTCATTTAGCTACGAAATATGTACGGTAAAATTGAACACTTATCCCCAAGAAAGATATCACAGCACATGTTTTTCGCTCACTCTCTAGGTTTATGAAGGAAGGATGAGGAAATTGTAGGAGATCATTTATCATTAATGGTGAGACTTTTTATTGTATGAAGTCCTGAAGGCAGCTCTAAAAGCCATTCATTGGACAGTATTTTCAACAATGAAAAGCTGCAGGAAACTATTAATGAAACATTTCTTACACGAAAAGCTTATTTTTATACCATATATAGGATTAAATGGTACTTTAAGAGTAGGTGGAAGCAGTTAAATTCATAAATAATATTTCCTCAGTCCCTTTTTAATAGTCGATTATAATATTTTGGGTTATTCCTTAATAAAAATGTGTTTTAAAAATTTAATGAGTAAAAGTTTGTACAATTATTATTTTGCCTTTTTGAAAAGGTAGTGAGTAAAGAATTAATGGGTAAAAGTAGATGATAATTTTGAAAAATAGAGATAAAAATTTATATGAAAGGTGTAAATTACAGATAAAAATTGATGTAAAAAGTCTAATGATGATATTTTTTTAAAAGTTGGATTTATGAAGTAACACACTTAAAGGGACATAAGAAGGAATATATCCAAACATGATTCTTTTTTTTGCCACAATGGAGTATTCATACAATTAATGCTAGCTAGGTTTCCAATTAAGAATATGAGTTTTAACAAATCAGCTTCTCAGCTACCAATTCGGATATAGATGTATCCGCAACCTTTCAGAACACGTTGTAGGCCAAGACATGTAAAACAGATGGTAGGCTTATGTTGGTTGTTCCAGTAAGGGTGTGTAGGGGAGGTCAGCGCGAGACCCCCCGTTGACTGAAGTCAACGTTGACCTACCAATGAGAAGATGACACGTTTTGCCCAGGTGACACGATTTCCGCGTGACACGTGGCTCTCCCCACGGAAGTATCCGCGCGGTGGGGCCACTGACGCGGGCATGAAGGGGGCCACTGACGCGGGCATGAAGGGGGCCACTGACGCGGGACCCTCTCGTGCAGGGCGCCTCCAGGGCGCGCACCCCAAGCCTAGTAAGGGCGGTGCTTGGATAACCATGAGCCATCCAAACAAGAGAAAAGCCCATGGCCCATTTGACTAGAGCGGCCCAGAGCATGGGCGATAACGCGAGAAGCTAGTCCGATTTAGCCCAGGTAATGATACCTGCTGCGGTCTAAAGGCAGGACCCCGGGGGCCCCCTGAGGCTTGGCTGCGGTATAGGCGCGACCGAACAGGTCACGACCTTGCCCTGACGGGAATAAGGGAGATCTAGTGGCTTGGTGGCTAAGAACAGGAGGATCGCTGCGCGGGGGAATGGCTTGTCACCGCGCGAGCCAGCTGCGCGGTGATGATGTCACCCGTACGGCCAGGTTGTACGGAGAGGACACGTGTTATCATATTATAAGGCGACAGCCTGGCGCCAAATGATTGGCCCAGGGTGCCTATAAATATGGGACATTCCCTTTCAGTGCCCAGAGGTTGGTGAGGTCATTCTAGAGAGAGAAAAGGGAAATCTCTGATTGAGAGGAGAACATTCTCTCTGCAAATTCAGTCCCCATCTCCTAGGTCACCAAGGGTATTACGGATTAGACTGAGAGCAATCCACTGCCTTACTCCTTTCTGTGCACACCTGCTCTGCTCTTCACCCTTCCTCTAGACCACTCTATTCTCTTTTCATACTGTGACTTTACTGTTAACTATCCATACCTCTCCAGCTCATCATATATTTGACTGTAGCAAGAACCATCACCTACAGGGTGTTTTTAAAATAAACAAGTTTTTTTTTATGGTTTTTTATGTGATGTATTGTAAGGAAATGATCTGTCTTGATTTTTGGAAAAAACTATTTTTTGTTAGTGGAACACCCCCTGTGTGGTCTGATTTTAAGGATACTCTAAACAAATTACAAAATTTAAAATTTTTTTTTTTTTTTTGGCCCAACATTGTATACCTCCGTGAGGTTTAAAGGGTAATAGTGAGTTAACAAACAAAGGAATATCAGCGTCACTTCATAGACTCGAACTTCAAACCTTCTCTTTAGAAGCGAATAAGTATTACTAGATGAACTAATTAACCGTCATAACTAAATTTAAGAGGATGAAGAATGAGAGACAGGAAGAGATACAGATAGATCATAATAGATGTCCATTGAGGATATAAGATAAGGAGACAGCTGATTAAAGAGTGAAGAGGATCTTAATTAACAGCCACAATTGTGCACCAAAAAGGGCAGCTGACCACTTTACTTAGGACAAACACTTTCATTTCCAAAAGTTATGGTGCCTGTCCATGTCTTGTTGGAGTCATACCTAGATATAGGTTAATCGTTTGTGGCTTTGTCCCCTTAACAAGGAGGTGCACGTAAGGTCATGGATGGTTAATAGGGACAGTTGCCTACTGGTTGTGTATTTATATTTTGATATAGTAAAGTTTTGTGTTCAATCATAGAAAGGCAGTTTGATACTGTTGTTAATAGTAGTTAAATTAGTTGAGATTAAAATACATGTAGATGCTTCTAAACTATTACTACTAGACAACTTTAAAAATAACGAAAGAGTGTCATATATATATATATCAACCCTTAAATACCATATAGTCTATACTAGGTATTTTCATTTCACGTTTCCGGATTACCTAATACGTCTAATATTATTCATCTTCTTGATTTTTGGTATAAATATATATATTTTTATACACTTAGTCATGATTATCTAAATACAATATATTGACAATAAGAAAAAACACGGTGACATATAACCACTCTCTCTAGGAGTAGTTTTCGGATTAATAAAAAAGGAAAAAAAAAAAAAAAACAACAACTGGGCTATGAGTTTGACATATAATATTATTCATCTTCCTGATTTTTGGTATAAATATATATATTTTTATACACTTAGTCATGATTATCTAAATACAATATATTGTGACATTATTTATTGATCTTTGATCAACGTGATTTTACGCCTGAATGAGTTTCTCAATGAACTCACATTTCAAGTACTAAAATGAGGCCAAGATAAATCTGAAAAGAGCAAAACCAAACTTGTCCGATTAGAATATGCAGGGGCGGATCTATGTAGGGGCCGGGGCTTAGTGGTTATTAGCTTTTTGACTTTTCACGCTTTACATAACATTCTCTTCACATACATAAATTAAAAAAGCTCCAAAAACAAAAAGGCAACTTAATGATATAGACCCTAAGTCATGTACTACGTATTTATGTAAGCTTTTCTAGTTTTGAGCTTGTTAAGAGATTAGAAAAGTTTAAAGTATTAAATATGTACTATCCACTGAGAACCCGCACGAACGCTAATGATGGATAAGCAAGAGAGAGAGAGAGAGAGAGAGAGAGAGAGTAAATATAAACCTGTCTGTATAGAATATCCTTTTTCATAAATCATTACGTTTTAAACACAAGACTCCATTAGTGGTTATTTGCTTTTTGACTTTTGACGCTTTATAAGACAAATTATTCTCTTCACATACATGTATTGAAAAAGCTCCAAAAATAAAAAAGCCAACTTAATAGAACAGACCCTAAGTCATGCTCATGCAATACGTTTCTATGTAAGACTTTTTTGGGTTTCGAGCTTGTTGAGAGATTAGAAATTTTTACAGTATTAAATTGTACTATCCACTGAAAACCCGCATGAACGCTAATGACGGCTGATAAGTGAGAGAGAGAGAGAGTATTTAGAGAGAGAGTAAATATAAATATACTACTAAAAAAGATGGAGAGAGAAAGACATGTAGGTTAGTGTTGAGTCATTATTATTAGCTCTTTACAACTAGAGCCAGGGGTTATTAACACAAGTTTTCCAATTGAGAATTGGAAGACTTTAATCTTAACTTTTTAATAGTAAGTTTTTTACTCTGTCATAACTTCTTTTTATTTAAGTTTTATGCTTCAAAAGCAAAATTTTTAATAAGTTGAACAACCAAGGCATGTAACTATAATCATCGAAGAGATCCTCTCCGATTTAATAAAATAACTGGATTGGTTTAGGTTTGCCCTTTTTGGACCCATTGGGTCTAATTTGATTATCAGAACTACTTATTTTCCAAAACTCAAAGAAAAGATCAATTATTTGAAAAACCAAGTTGATCGATGTTAGTAGATGTCATTTTAAAATACATTGATATTAAAAGGAAAAAATTGACGCACTGAATCTGCGCTAAGTTATGAAAAACTAAACAAATATATTGTGACATTATTTATTGATCTTTGATCAACGTGATTTTACACCTGAATGAGTTTCTCAATGAACTCACATTTCAAGTATACTAAAATGAGGCCAAGATAAATCTGAAAAGAGCAAAGCCAAACCTGTCCGGTTAGAATATCTCTTCCATACATCATTACGTTTTAAACATAAGACTCCATTCTACTTAGTGGTTATTATTTTTCACGTTTTACAAGACAGGTCATTCTCCTCACGTATATATATTACAAAAGCTCCAAAACTTAATGGAACATGTAATACGTTTCTATGTAAGACTTTTCTGGTTTTTGAGCTTGTTAAGAGATTTGAAAAGTTTACGGTATTAAATATGTACTATTCACTGAGAACCCGCATGAATGCTAGTGACGGGTGATTGAGAGAGAGAGAGAGAGAGAGAGAGAGAGAGAGAGTAAATATAAATATACTAGTAGTACTAAAAAAGATGGAAAGAAAAAGACATGTAGGTTAGTGTTGAGTCATTATCATTAGCTCTTTACAACTAATATACCAATTTTACAACCGAAACAAAGCCCCAAGAGACTACGACATTCCACCAAACGCGACGAATTTGAGCAGCTGACATCAAACTCATTTATATATATAACAAAAAAGAATAAAGTGTTTAAAGCTCAAACTCAAAGCAGAATCTCATTGTTTTTTCCTCTTTAATAATCCCCTAATCAAACTTCCAACAAATTAAATTATTGTTTAGATGCCACCATGATATTGCCACAATGAACCGTTGGATCAAGTCCACGTGTAAGGATCTCAACGAATGAAATTGAGAATGTGGGGATTAATGGCTTTAAACAACCCCATTAATAACATAATAATAATAATAATGGAGATGTTTGTTTTTAAGAAGAACATTACCGTAGTGGGTCACCGCACCCAATAAAAATTTGCTTGTGATAGCGATCGATCGGTCCATGTGATTGATGGTGGGAACTTCCCAACTTTTTGTGATGTTTTCCAACCTAACCACTACAGACAAAACTAAAACAAGGGGTTTTTACTGGAGTAAAATTTTGACATATTCGACAGATTAATTGAAGCTCATAAGTTTCATAGTACTATTATTGTACACACACACAAAAAAAAAATTATAGACACATATTGGTATATATAGTGCGGTCCTGCTAACGGAAACTCACAGGGCTTTCATTGAGCACAGGAAAAGACCAAAAAAAAAACACACACACACACGCTCCAATACCCTTTTTGCACTTTCCAATACACTTTCATTTAGTTTTATACGTTTTCACACATTCCAATAGACTTTTTAAACCTTAACAAAAACTCACTTTGGCTTTTTTTTGCATTTTCCTATATAGCGATGGCAAGATATAAGTAGGAGAGTGATTGGGCCTAGGATCCTGTCTAGGCCTCCTTCGGCAAATAATCCATAATCCGGATTATTGGATTATTCATTTTGTCTTTACTCAATTTTTTTTTTTTTTTGCATTTCTTAGTTTTGTGTCAAGATTTTGTGGTTTCTAGATTTATCTCGACGAGACGAATCTAACAAGTATAAAATTATGGTCAAAACTCAATTTTTTTTTAATAAAGCCAAAATTAATCCAATAATCCAAGTATTTTTGGTTTTATTCAAAAAAATATTTGGTTTGACCATAAATTTGTACTCCCTCCGTCCCAATTAAATGTCTTCTACGGAAAATCGAGCTTTTTAAGAAGTTCAAATTTTTGCTCTAAATTTCAAAAAGTAACATTAAAAACTGTGAGTCAATTAAATGTATTTAAATTGTTTATATCCTTCAATATGGATCTCGAAAAATATATCATATGGATCTTGTTTGATAGATTTCAATTAATTCTATTATACAAAATTTTCAAAATCATGAAAAATATTATATGTTGAAAGATATTGTCAATTTAAGAATGATATGAATATAAAAAACTGTCAAATCAATTAGTACTTTTTAGGGGTAGAATTGAAAGTTTAGTATGTTTTGATGGTTATTTATAGAAAGTAGACACTTATTTTGGGACATCTCAAAATAGAAAGGTGGACATTTAAAATGGGACGGAGGGAGTACTTGTTAGATTTTTCTCGTCGAGAAGAATTCATAAACCATGAAAACTTGACGCAAAACTAACAAATGCCAAAAAAATTGAATAAGGAAAAAAAACCAAAAAACCGGATTAAGTTTTTTTGCAAAAGGACCCCCTTGTCGTTTTTAGGAATTGGGAAAAAATCTGATGATAGAAATGTTTCCTTTCTAAATCTTGTTAACGTTGTAAATCGTTTCAGAACTTGAATTCATCAGATATTTATTCTCTTCTAACTCTAAAAAATGATCAATTTTATTTATCAACATAGACATTTTGAAGAGCCCACAAAAGTCTAAACATGACAGTAAATTTTCTCCAAGGAATTGGAAATGATCACAATTCGAGCGACTATTGAGTTATCTAGGGGCAATTTTCTGACACCCACCCTCCACACACGAGGTGAAAAGAAAATAAAAATAAAAATTGGGCTGCATCATGGCGGGGGGTTGTCCAAGCCTAGGGTCGTGTTGGACTCACCCCAGGACCGGCCCTGCTCATAAGCAAGTATTAGTGAAAAAGAGCATTGAAGCATTGTCCCAAGAACAGTAAATTACTTTACAAACTACGGTGGCAGCTGGATCGGGCTAAGATCAAGTTGGGCTTGCACTTGCTTGGTTGGTCCTAAGAACGTTTGTGCATGTCCAAACTAGCTGGATCGGGCCGAGATCAAGTTGGGCTTGCACTTGGTTGGTCCTAAGAACGTTTGTGCATGTCCAAAATCTTCGTAATTTCGTAGTAGTAATTTATTTCAGTCGACAAAAAAAAGACATTCATCGGATGGCTTATATCGATGTAGATAGAGGTGGTTGGTCAGTATTTAGGGGGTGTTTGAGAGTTTACTTTTCAGTTTTTTATTTTTATTTTTTTGGCTTTTTATATTATAGACAGAATGTGTTTTGAATTTGGAAGTAGTGTTTGTGAGAAATATGCAAAATGTATTCTACAACAGTAGTAGTGTTTGGGAGAACAGCGATGACAATAGCGATGGAATGAGAGGGGGGCCAGTTGGGGCGGTCGCCCCTAGAAGAAAAACAAAGAACCTCTAGTATTATATAAAAAAGGAAAACTTTCCTATGAATCATATAGGTTTTCCCCAAATTAAAGAGTTGAATAAATTTATAAAATTATGCTCGGAAGCATTTTATTTCTTGATCCGAAAATTACACGTCTTTTTGTAGTGGATCATTATTTAGGAATGGAAAAAGTATATATCAAGCATTTATGAGAATTTATATCATGTAGGAAAACATATAAATGACATATGGAGAGATAAATATTAGTAGAGTTAGATTACTAGGACAAACAATGCCTTTTCAATTTTCATCAACTTAAACATGGGACCTCATACACTGACACTCACTATAAGAAAATGGGCCATTCCCGGCATTTCTATTAATGCTGGAAAAAAACCACTTTTTCAGGCATTTGTTGAAAAATTACTTTTTCCGGCATTAATAGAAATGCTGGGAAAACAACCGCCAGCAAAAGTATTTTTCGCGGTAGTTTTTCCAATACCTCTGGTAAAAATTAATTTTTTGAAAAAGCTTTATTTTATACTAAAAATCAAGAAAAAAATACTATAAATATTTTTGTATGTCCAATGTGAAACAAACGCGTGCTAGTTTAGTTGGAAGCAAGCGTGCGCGAGGGGGCAATGGTCGCGAGTTCAAGTCCTGGGGCTTGCCATGCCAGTGCCACGTGGCATCCCCCCCCACACACACACACACCCACACCCACACACACACACACAAATAGTGTCGAGTATTACCGGCGTTTGTGATGACTTTTCCTGGCATTTGTTAGCATTAACGACACTCTTATAGACGACATATGTAATAAATGTCGGCAATGCTTTAAAAACGCCGGTAATGCACTTTTCCAGCATTTTTAATGGCGAAATTTGGCGTCGTGAGTTAAGTGTTTATTCAGGACCGTTTGAGCTACAACTCTGCCTCTGGGTCACATCCATTCTCTTCACCTCGAATTTGTAATACGTATTACAAGATACATATGACCAATTATTCCTTGGTCTTGGGCAATGTCATATGGTGCCCTAAAACCATGATAAGGGTGTTGAAACGCCACGTGGCGTTACCCCAAGACCATGGAATGATTACTTGGATACCCAGAACTTTCAAAACTAAAAGCTTAATGAAAAACTAGATTCTTTTTTACTTCTAGTGGTCCTCGTTGGAGTTACACACTAATGAACGAAGTCGTTAAATTTGTTTAAAGGTTCTTTATAAAAATTAGTTTATTCGGATATTGGAATAGGCTTGAACAATTCATTCAATTTTTATTCCTATAAACTCAAAGACGAAAATCGATCAAATCACCCAAAATGTTTGAACACCCAATCCAAAAGAAATTTGAATACCCAACCCAATAAATAAGCCCAAAAAATATTTAAATACCCAACCCAATTAGAGCCCATTACAAAATAAATAAGGAAAAGAGAAAATCTAGAGAAGAGAGAGAGAGAGAGAGAGAGAGAGAGAGAGAGAGAGAGAGAGAGAGAGATAGAGACAGAGAGAGAATAAACAAGGGAAACATTGCCACATTTGGTTATATTCTCTTGTCTCTTTCTCCGAAAATTGGGAAACAACTCGCTTGGGTAGACCCCAGTCGGTAGTGAGTCTATCGGCCAGGTCTCTCTCTCTCTCTCTCAGGTAAGGTACCGAAATTTAATTGTTGAGATTGAAAGGTTCAAGTTCAACCCTAAGTTTTGTAGTATTTCCTTCTAATTTGAGAGTGATGCATGTATTTGATATCATTGATACTGATGCTATTATGCAACAATTCCAAAAATATGAATAATCGTCAAGGGCAATTGTAATATGCTAAATTCTTTGTTATTTTTTGATGGAATTGTTGATATTAGTAGATTTTTTTTTTATGTACAGTTATGATTTCTAGAGGACCGTCGTAGAATTTTTGAACAATCCTCGCGAGGATTCATGGAGCCGCCATTATACACAAAGAGATCTAGTTTGGTATTTCGGGTTTGCTTGTTGGCAATCTTGTACCCTATTTTACGTACTGTAAATGTAGGGTTTGGTTTACTTATTTGTCTTGTGGGTGATTTACTGAATTAAAGTTCAAACACAAAGAGATCTCAAAGAAACTTTCAAGCTTTGTTCTAACAAATGAGGAAGATGAAGGGTGGTTTTATTGGCGGATGGGCTTTTTGACTTTTTTGGTCCCCAAAGTATGCCCGCTGTCTCATTTTGATCCCCAATATTTCAATTGCCCAATTTTCATCCCCAACGTTTGACATTTGTGTTTTATTGGTCCCCACATGTGACGCTGTTCACACTCTCCATCAAAACGAGGGGCAAAACAGGTTCTTCAATTCCCACCCTCATCACATGTGAAATCACATGCATGCTACTAAACCCCTTGACTTTGTCTCGATATGCCGGATCTCCCCCAAATCCCTAAAAAACTAAAGACAATCTCCGAGATCCCCAAATCCGAAATCCTTGATGCTAAAAAAAAAAAAACACAAATTGAAGTGAAGAGAAGAGGAGTTTGACACTGTTCACGTTTGTTGAGGTTGGAAATGGCGATGGATATTGCGGATTGGAATGCTTCTCTTGCAGTTATGAATTGGGATGGATAGGTAAGATTTGGGCTGGATCGTCCTATTTTGTCCAAAGGAAGACTTAGGTAGGGAACAGGCTCGAAATCATAGGGACATGGAAAAAACTTTGGAATCGTCTCGTAAACGTGGAAGTCATTTTAGGACTTAAAGTTATATGTGACTTATATGGATTAATACTCTGGCCCGAAAAGTGACTAAAAGCATCCAAAGTTTGCTAGAGATAGCCACAACTTTCAAAAGAAGGTTCAAAGAATATTAAGCAGTCATCTGCAAAAAAAAAAAAAAAAAAAATGGTGCAACAAAGAGATATTGTAAGAACCCGGATCCGCAAGTACCACGAAATAATAGAATATCAATTGTATGGACCCGAATCCAACACCACGAAATATTATTAGTCCCCAAAAAAAAAAGGTCCCCTTTTATGTAAGCTTCATGTTTTATAAATAGAAAACTTAATATATACATGTACACCTAATAGCCCAACACTTGATGCACATGCACTAAGAGACAATCCATACTTCCCATGCACTACCAGCCATCACGCCACATAACTCTGTCTAATTTTTCTTCCACTTGCCAATTGACACCTCCCAAATCACCCATGCCACCCATAAGACTATAATCAGCATATCCAAAGCAATTTCACTTTTTATTCTTTTCTATTACACCTGGTAAATTAGCACTTTAAACTCCCTTTACCATTAATTTTGACTAACCACTTAAACATTAATGCTCGAGTCTCACAATAATTAAAACTTGTAGAAAATAACTGACGGATTTCAATGCTGAGGTATTACAGATATTTGCTAAGCTTGAGACCTTTACACTTCCCTGAGTCATCCAAATGGTTAAGAACACATGATAGTGCTTCTAGGAAGATGATAAGGAGATAGGGAGACAAGGGGGTCACCTTGACGTAAACCTCTCTTAGGTATAAGTTTCTCTTAACACTATTGATAAGAAAAAAGAATGAAACAGTGGAGTAGCAATTGTAAAGTAGGTTAACCCACCTATCCGAGAAGCTCATTTTTCAAAGGGTAGAAGAGAGGAAATTCCAATTTATTATATCAAAAGCTTTGCTCATGTCAAGCTTGAGGTCCACCATAAACCTGTTACCAGTCTTAGTATGGCTGATGAGATTAGAAAACTCACTTGCTAACAAGGAGCTATCATATATCAACCGACCTTGGACAAAGGCATTCTGGGATGGAGAAATATAGGACAGAAGGATATGCTTACTCCTGTTAGCCAATGTTTTGAAGATGATTTTGTATATGACATTACACAAGCTGATTGGTCTGAAATCTCCAGGAGATGATGGAGATTGAACTTTGAAGATAAGGGTGATGTGCAAAAAATTTAATTTCATGGAGCATCCTCCCAAAGTTGAGAAATGATAAGACTGCATTAATTACAGAAGGGCCCACAATATCCTAATATGAATGAATGAAACACCTTGGAAAACCATTTGGACCAGGAGCCTTTGTATCCCCAAAAGCAGCCCTCTTGACTTCGTGGGCATTAAAATGTCGTTCAATCCAAGCAAGATGCTTTACCGAGAGATGTTTGTCAAAACATTCCCAACCTTCCCAGTATCGAGGTTCAGGTTCGGCTCATAGTAGATATTCTTGAAGTTGTCCACAAATACTTTATGAACTTCTTCTTCGTTATCAATCAATACACCTTGGGAATTTTTAATGCCCCTAATCTTCCTAACTTTGGAGACCTTATGGAAGTAGAAAGTATTCCTGTCGCCCAAGGCTAGGAGCTTTGATTTTGCCATCTGAGCCCAATAAACCTCTTCTTGAGATAGACGTTGCTGAAGTTGATTTCTAACAGCTGCCTCCTGAGCAAATTCCCTACCAGCAGGTAAATGCAATTGAATATCATTAAGGAGAGATCTGGTTATTAGAGAATCTGCTCGCAAGGTTGCCTATACCCTTCCTGAAACAATTTAATAAATTATGTCGAGTAGCACGAAGCTTTTTAGAGACCCTAAAAAGAGGTGAGCCCTAAAAATTCTCCTTCCCTGACGAGCAAATAATAGATCTGCACTTGTCATGGGATGATAAAAAATGCTCAAATTTAAACTCACGCTTCCTTCGCGTACTATCTCTACTAGTAAAGAGCAGAATTAGTGAATGATCCAAAACATGGATTGGAAGATTAGTGACAGATGTGAGAAGATTCAGAGATGTCCAATGACCATTACAAAAAGCTCTATCAAGTCTCTCAAACATACAATTGCTTATAGATCTATTTGTTAGTCCATGTATAATGTGGGCCATCAGATTGGACCTCAGTTAAACTAAGATTGAAAATGAAATCTTGGAAGCGTGCAGCACCCTGGATATGATGGACAGGATCTCCAAGCCTGTCCGAGGGCTGCAAGATCTGGTTGAAGTCCCTTATACACAAAAGAGGCCCAGAGCATTACTCCAAAATATCTTGTATAGACTTCCAAACAAAAGCTCTATTGTTGAGATAAGGTAAACCATAGTCTAGAGCCAAATGCTAACAAAGCTTAAATTCGTCAATTACTGAAAGTAGAACAAAATGCCTCGATTGAAGAAGAATAGTGACTACGCAACTAGCCTTCCAACCAACCCATAGACCCCCACCCTCAGCATTTATCCCGTGGAGTTATTAAAACCTTTATAACGATGAGTATGATTAATCAAATTAACAGACATTTTTTTTTGCCATTAAAAAGAGGAAACTAGGTCGTTGATCTTGGATCAGACGTCCAAGAGTATGAACTGATAGAGGGTGGCCAAATCCCCAGTAGTTCCAGCTAAGGAGATTCATTGTTGTTGTCGCGGGTGAGGTAAAACAACCATGGTAGCATTTGAGAGCAAGTCTCCAGTAGAGTTTAGCAGGAAAGACAATTTGACGTCATTTGCAAATGTTGATACGGAATTAGCATGAGAGATATTTCCCCAAACATGAGGGATAAAATGTTCTAGCATATATGGTATGGCAGTGGGTGTCATGGCAATTTCTAGCAAAGGAAGTAAATAATAACTTATTGCACTTGCAAGTGGTACCTGGAGGATTACCAAGATTAGGGAAATCGTTCATTTCAACAAAAGGGTCCGGCACAGGGAACATAGCATCCTGGGATTCAACCCACGATGTTTTTTGGAGATGCGACCCCAACTTCTTTTGTACATGCCTCTTCCCTGTAGTTGTGCTTTCGGAACACAATATGAAGACCCACATCCCTACAGGTTTTAACAGAATTTGCCTGGCTAGTATTAACCGCACCAAGTTTGCCAACAAAGCCATGAATTTCCTTCTCATAAGCCGCAGCACTAGGCCTGTCAACGGGTCGGATCTGATCCGGATCCGATCCGAAAAATCCGGATCCGAATCCGGTATTTCAAATCCAATAATCCAGAACCGAAAATTCGAATAAAATCTGGATCCGGATCCAATCCAATTAAGATGCGAATCCGGCTCACCAAGATAAAAACCTGCGTTACAACACACACAGTAAAAAAGAGCCGTCTCTCTCTCTCTCTCTCTCTCTCTCTCTCTCTCTCTCTCTCTCTCTCTCTCTCAAGACAAAACCCTTCCACTTCGACATCCAAGCCTTCAACTCCATAGACGATTCCGATCGATGGAGGCTATTTACAGGTGAGAGGTTCTCTTCTCTCCTCTCTCTCTCTCTCTCTCTCTCTCTCTCTCTCTCTCAACTTCCTTGATTTGCTATTAAGTCGATTTTGCTTAATTTCGTTCTTTAAACTTTGGCAATCTGTTAAAGGAGCACCTAATTGATTATGGTGGTTACATGAAAGAAGCATCTTTCTGCCCACATATTGTACCGTTAATGCCTTTGTATAATATAGTTTTAAAATCAACATGAAGTGAACAGTTCAAAGGAACTACTACAAATTAACAAAGCTAAGGAGAACAATAAGAAAAATGTGTATGCTCTGACATAATTAGAGGAGCACATACACGACATTTGAAAATTTACTGTGTGATGCAAATTCTTACTAATGCCAACAAATTTAGTGAAAGTGAGAACTAGGCCTGTTTTTCCATTTGATTAAATGAGAATTCCTTAAAATCAAAGGGTTCCTCATTTGCCAAAAAATTAGCCCACTTTCATTTCCTAAAATCAACCCCTTGATTTTAAGAGATTCCTATTTTATCAAATTTCCTTTCCTATTTCTGTTGTACTTTCTTCCTTTATTCAGTATTGTGTTGACAATTGTAGGATGTCTGATTATCCCAGTGAAACAACCGGTGGAGATGAGGGTGAAGATGATACTTTTGATCTGCGAGGAGGATGTGTAGCTCAACCTAAAAGGAAGAAGAGGAAACTTAGATCAAAGGTATGGATCGATTTTCATAGAATTGAAGGAAGAGTTCCATCTGAAGATACAACGATTTGTAAACATTGCAAGAAAGTGTTTGTTGCTGATAGTGGTAAGGGTATTAGTCACTTGAAAAAACATGCCCTAAGTACTTGTCCAGTTCGAAATGCCTCTAGGAGTGTCCCAAAGGGTCCTTGCGACATGACTCCTAAGGTTTCTAGTTTTAAGTTTGATCAAGAGAGGAGTCAAATGGACTTGGCGACAATGATAATTAAGCATAATTACCTATTTAACATGGCTGATCATGAGTTTTTTGAGATATTTTGCAATAATCTACAACCTATATTCAAGCTTGTGTCTCGCAATACATGTAGGGCAGATGTACTCAATCTTTATGGAATGGAAAAGAGCAACTTGTACTCATTTTTGGATGAGATTTCTTGCAATATAACTCTGACAACTGATATATGGACCTCGAACCATCAAAACTTTGGGTACATATGTCTCACTGCTCATTACATTACTGATGATTGGGAACTAAAGAAGAAAATTCTTTCTTTTAAAAAGATTGAATACGCACATGATGGAGAGACTCTGTTCAGATTTATCAAAGATTTGATCTTGGAGTGGAAGATAGACAAAAAGTTATTTTCAATGGTTGTTGATAATGCAACAAGTAATGATGTCATGGTTAGGCTTCTAAAGACTTGGTTAAAGGAGAAGTCATTGCTGTGTTTGGGTGGGGCTTTGTTTCATGTGCGTTGTAGTGCACACATTCTTAATTTGATTGTTCAGGATGGTTTGAAAGTGATTGGGAGTTTGCTATTGAAAATCAGCGATAATGTGAGGTATTTGCGACGGTCCCCTTTTGGGAAACAAAAATTTGATCATGCAGTAAGCCAATTGAAGTTGAACGGTAGAAAAAGAGTCCACATGGATGTTCCTACTAGATGGAACTCCACTTGTGAGATGCTTGAAGATGCATTATCTGTGAAAGCTACATTTTTTCGCTTGGACTTAATTGACAGAAATTATGAACACAATCCTTTAGAAGAAGAATGGGAAATAGCAATGGTAGTTTGCGAGTGCTTGAAGATTTTCTATGATGCCACGTGTCACTTTAGTGGAACTTCTTTTCCCACTTCAAATGTTTTTTTCCTCGAGGTATGCAAGATTCAACTCCAACTTGACAAGTGAGGAACAAGTGATCATGAATTTCTTCGTTTGATGGCTAAGCCTATGAGTCAGAAGTTTTCAAAGTATTGGGAGGAGTATTGCTTGGCACTTGCAATTGCTGTAGTTCTTGACTCAAGGTGCAAAATGGCGGTGGTGGAATAGTATTATGAGAAAATCTATGGTATTATCGAGTCCACTAGTCACGTTGATAAGGTCCATACTACATTTTCCAAGCTCTTTGATGATTACAATAGTGGTTCTTGTAGTTCTATGGAGGGTATTTCAGATGGTTGTAGCTCAAGCAGTGGTCACTCAATCTTGGGTTCTTCCAAACAACAAAGTTTCAATGGCTTTCATGAGTGGTATGCAAAGGCACATGCTTCTAGTATTAGTGCGTTCGACAAATCAGAGATGGTCCAGTACTTAGAGGAGAGAGTGTTTCCAAATGCTGATGACTTCAATATTTTACATTGGTGGCAAGTAAACAGTGAGAATGTGAACACCCCGCGGAGTTGTCCACGAAAATGATTGTTGTTTAGGAAAATGGTTTGATTGATTGGATGGAGTCGCCACCAGGGTTTGAGGACCGTACCCAAGAAACCAATTGAAAAAATGACTCTTTTGCCCTTGGTATGGAAAACATTTTACCGGTCTGCTTTTATTGAGATTTCTCGGGTCCGGGAGCTAGGTTACGAGAGGGGAAGGAATTCAAAGCACCCCTCTCGCCCAACACAATTACCGGCCTCTGCTAGATGTTTAAGGGATTCAGAAAATACCATTTAACTGGACTTTGAACACATATTTATACGAGAGCACCAAAAATGCATCGAAGAGATTAACAAAACGAATGTGGATGCATGTGGTTGTGTAAAGAGTGGATGGACAACATGCATAGGGCACTGAAACCTTGCTTAATCGCATCTAAAATACCCTGAAAGACTCCAGAAATTGATCACAAACATCAAACCTGCCACACCTGGATGGCCATCTGGGCACCTGGATTAGGCAGATCCAGGTAGGGCTGTCAAAAAAAACCCACGAACCGTGAATCCGAACCGGACCGAACCGAACCGTAGGTTTTGGATTGGGTCCGTGGATTAATGGTCCGGACACGGATTGAAAAATTAGAAAACCGTGCTTCGCGGTTCGGTCCATGGATTTTCATAAAAGAACCGTGGATAAACCGAACCGGACCGTGAGAATTTAATCAATAAAAAAAATATATTTATATATATAATATTGGGATAAGAATTATAATTAAACATATTATTCTTAATTTTATACCCTAAATAGGTGAATGTGGTATAACTGAAAAGTAAAGGTGCAAACTGTAATTAACAATTGTAATTTTGCTTGCACGTATATTAGCTACTCCCGGACTCGGGACTGGTTGTGGTGAAAACTTTTGTTTACTCGCTTTATATTATGCTGTTTTTGCATCTTTTTACTACTGCTAGTGGTACTCTCTTGAATGTGAATCTATTTGAATCATTTTGAAGCAATGTTGTTGGTGACTTGGTGTTGTTTATTAAAACTTAAAAGCTACTGATGAATTTGTTCCAAAAGTTACATTGAGAATGTGAATGCGAATTTTTTTTTTTTTTTGTGGAATGTTATAATCCGTGGATAAACCGTAAACCGTAAACCGAACCGTGATTTTTTTTTATTGTTCGGAACCGGACCGTAGACTTTTGGTTTGGATACGGATTGCCTTACATTGGACCGTAGACTTTTGGTTCGGTCCTCGGATTCATACCAATCCGCACCAAACCGGACCGTTGACACCCCTAGATCCAGGCACCTGGATTGAATGCAGGTGCCTGGAATGCAGACCAGACATCAATCTCAAATTTCCAGGTTTCACAGTAAACCACAAGTGCAATGGTCCTAGCTTATCCACACACTCTAAATGATGTTTAATGACATTGTGGATGAAATGGACCTTTAGATCAACTTCATGACATTATTAGAGCTTTGAAAAGCATGATCTTGGATGATTAAATGGTGAAATACAATGCACTAAACATGTTCTAAACCAGATGTATCACATTCATGTATATAACATGCTATTTGTGTAGTTTGACGTTGTGAAGTAATGAGGTAAGAATGAATCCATACTAATGATGCAATGAAAATGCTAATAATGGGACCATATAACATGGAAATGTTTTAATGACACAAGTACTTCCCTAAACTCATTTGAGACTTGATGATCATACCTATAAATGACATATGAACTTATGAAAACATTCTTTTCTCTTGTAACCCTTTGTTAAACATGGTTTTTGCCTTTTAAAACACCCCAAATGTCCATTGTAATGAGGATGAAACATGAGTCATGATTAACCTAACATCAATACAAGCAAATGATACTCCATGAACTAATTGAAGTGTAAAAGAAAGTAGAAAACATGGTTAAGGGGAGGGAATCCAGGCGCCTGCATTTAGCAGATCCAGGTGCCTGGATTTGCTACTAATACACAAAATAAATTTTCTTCCTTGTATGATTCAAACCTCTTCCAAGTCCTCCACTAGTATAGAAGACTAGTAAGAACTTGGTTGAGTCCCCCTCAGGGCCTATTTGAACACTTTGGTAGAAAATCTACCTTGCAAAGCTTTGATTGATGAACTTGGGTTTGATTTTTGGAAGGCTATTGGTGGTTGAATGGACTGGATTTTGGCTCTTGGAAGTGTACTAGACTGATTGTAGGTGGAATGGTTGGGATTTGATTATGGGTGATGAAGATACATGGATTTGGTGTAGTAAAAAGTGGATTTTATGCTTGAAAGTAAAGGAATTAGAGAGGGATTAACTAGGATGGAGCTTCTGGAAATTTTTGCAGCAGAATAACAACATGAGAGAGAGGGGAGAACTGATCCTCCTTCAAATGGAGGAGAAGGGGTGTTTAAATAGGCAAAGAAAGGTTCAAAAGGGGCCACTTGGACCTCTTAGGGGTGAGGTTTAGAGGGGCACCATAGGTCATCATCTCTCTTCCACTATCTCTAACAGATTTCTGCAGAAAATCCCCAAAAAAAATCCTCCAAGACGCTCCTCCCTGCCAATTTGACCTTGGACAGCAAGTATCTGGAGTGAGTCCAGGCGCCTGGAATTGGGGAGTCCAGGCGCCTGGATTGAGTATGGGGGCCTGGAATAGGGTAATCCAGGCGCCTGGATTAGGAGACTGCACAAAATTTTAAACTTCGCAGGGCCATTCCGGGTGCTACCTAACTCCGTTTTGCGCATGGTTTGAAGCATTGGAAAGCTTGTCAAGTCTACTTTCTAACCCAAGTGGTTTGAACCCAAGATGATTTGTACATCAAAATGTATGACTATTTTACCCTCAAAAGGTCGGGAAAATAAGTTGTTTTGGTAAAACGTGCATATCTCCTTCATTTCAAAATAGATTGGGACATATTATATATCAATAAAGAGGGTTTTGAATGTAATAGAAGGTGGTGTAGGCTTGGGTTTATTTTGAAGAGGTTTTGGAGGGGTTTCCAATTTCACAATCAAGCCTCGCGTGCTCTTATCGAGCATTTTCATCCTTGGGGATGCTTGATAAGTTTCTCGGGTCAAAATCGGGGTGTCTACAGCGAAATTCCCTACTTTGGCGAGGATGGAATGTGATATTTTAGCCGTTCCAGCTACTACTGTTTCTTCGGAGGCTGCGTTTAGTGTGGGAGGTAGGGTAATAGATGAAACCCGTGCTTCGTTACTTCTGGATAACGTAGAGGCTTTGATGACCTGCAATGATTGGATTGAATCTCGTAACAAAAGAAGTAAGTGGATTGTTGATACTCTTTTCAAAGAATTGATATTCCTATTAAAAGTTATAATCAATTGTGCAGGTGGAGATGGGGAGACATCGGAAAACTTTTGATGAAGGCTAGTTGTCATACGACAAAGTGTGGTCTTATACCTTTTTAATCTTCTTGCTCTGTGATTGCTTTCAATAGTAAAGTATTTTCTTTTGCTCGCTGAGAAAACGAAGAAAAATTACATTACTATTAATGGTTTGCTGTTGGATTATGTTATATAGACTGACTGAGTTTTTTAGTGTTATCTTCTTTATCTTTGTGTGCATATATTTATATCCATGTACAAATCGGTATTGTAAAATCCAAGGCCAATATGGTTTGCTATTGCATGCATGGTTAAGTCCACTTGTTTTTAAAGTATGTTGTGGTTATATCCTGACTGAATGATCCTAAACCCATCATCATGAGTTTGTTACATGCTGAACATGTATCTAATTACATTGCGTAGCAAGTAGCACCAAGGGCATCTCTATTGGGTTTGTTTAGCATATGCATTAGCTCAGAAAAGAGTCAATTAACAATCATACCTCCATTTTTTGCCCTCTAATGCTGTTGTTGTTGTTTTTCCTTTTTAATCTTCTTGATCTGTGATTGCTTTCAATAGTAAGTATTTTTCGTTTGCTCGCCAAGAAAATGAAGAAAAATTACATTACTATTAATGGTTTGCTACTGGATTATGTTATAGACTGATAAGTTTCTTAGTGTTATCTTCTTTATCTTTCTGTGCATATTTTTATATCCATGTATAAATATGATGGTTGTTTTTGTAACTTGATTGAAATGAAATGGACAAGTAGAATAAATTTATGACGAAATGGATGCACGTATTTTGCCCGAGAAGATGAGGCCGAAGCAGAGTTGGAACCTCTAGTTGCTGATCTTGGGGAAGTAGATGCAGCAGACTAAACACCATTGGCCTTTGGAGTGCCCCCAAAAACTAGTTTCCTTTTTTAATGATGTTGGAATTTTGGTTTTAAAGAGAGGCGAAGTCTTATAATTGGTAGTGGTTTTTGGCTAGTTAATTTCATCTTTTTGTTTTCTAGGTTATTTTCATAGTTGTTGTGTGTTGAAAGTACTGTTTTTGCTGCTATGGTGGATTTAGTATGTTTATTCCCGAGGCTAGTAGCTGATGTTGTTAGTGTTGATCGTTGAGTTGCATTTTCTCTATACAGATGTTCATATTCAACATGTAAAATTGCAGGTGCATTTGTGAAAAAAATTTACCGGATCGGATTCGAATTAACTTTATCGGATTAACTTTATCATATCTAGATCGGATTCGGATCAGATTCGACCTGTTGACAAGCCTATGCAGCACAAACACTGTCCAGCACAAACACTGTCCCGAAGTTTCATCATGGAGCCCAGTAGATGACCCTTTAGCTTCTTGGCCCAAGTTCTGAGTAGGCAACCCATGACTCACATCTAGTCCTTTTTCATCATCTGATTCAATGATGATACCCAACCCATCAAAAATATCCACTATGGGGTCTTACAAGACAAGCCTAGAATTATCATTAAGCACCCTCCTAATTTGGTTATCAGACCCAACAGCAGACCTAAACCCTTTGCCATTTGTATCAAACCCCTTTTTAGGCCCATCCATGCACCCCTTTTTCATCGAGCCCACAATTCCATTCATTTTCATAGTTGTCTTGTTTCTTTCTTGATCAAGACTGTTGCACTAGATAATATAAAGTATTACTAGCAGTTTATTATATTCGGGTACTGTGGACGGTTGGATCCACGCGGCTCGAGGAAAACAGAAAATGTGAGTCGCCACCCGGGATTTACTTTAGAAAACGATTTTGGTACCCGAGAAACCGTTGAAGATAATTGATGACTCTCGTGCCATTTTTGGAAAAGGTTTGATCTGCGAAATGATTCTTGGATTCGGAAGCCAGGTTACGAATGGGGAAGGTTTTGTCGAAAAGCACCCCGCTCGCCCGGGAAATTCCCGGTCTTTACTAAATTTTTGTGGGATTTTGGAAAATATTTTATTGAAAATCTTGACAAATAAATAGGTAAACATCAAGAAATAATGATAAAACAATAACGGAAATAAAATTAAATAAGAGGACTTAATAATATTAAAAGAAAAGTAAAAGGGGGTGAACATGCAATAAGCCAGTGACAGAAAATCAGAAAACAGAGTGTGAACAGGGGGTAAACAAAGTAGATTTTGTGTCGCACGGGTGAGCCGTGCGGTTTACCCGATTTGGCCGTACGGTTCACATAAGTGAGCCGCACGGCTTACCCCTTTGACAAATTTTCCAAAATTTTAATTTTCGGGCAGAAGCTTGTTTTTGTTATTAAAACCTGATTTTCATGAAAAACTTCAACCATCCGAGCCTAGAAATGACTATTAGAGTCATCCTAGACCCGGGGGTCCCCTTAATGAACCAAGGTTTCGAACCCGGCTCAAGAAGTACGGTTCGTACCTTTGCGAAAAACTTTGAACTGCTTGCAAACCTCAGAAATTCTCGGACGTAAACTCTCGGGCGAAGGATTTCTCAGATGGATGGTGGATTACTGGCAATGTAAGTAGAGAAGTAGAGAACGTTTTGTGTTTTTTTGACGAGAGTTTCGGATGAGATTTTTGAACGGAGGAATGCCCGGAGAATTTGCCGGCGTATCGGGGTGGTACGGATTTTTTCTTGGCTTTGAAATGGGAGAAGAGGAGCGGTATTTATAGCCGAAAAAAAGGAATAAAATCGGCATAAAATCCTTCCGAAATGATGAGATGCTTCTGCAATAAATTTTCGAATATTATCTGACACATAGCCGTACGGCTAGGGAAGGTTAGCCGCACGGTTCACATAAGTGAACCGTACGGTTTGTTTGTTTGTTTGAAAATTGAACCGTACGGCTTATCAAGTAAACCGCACGGTTTAGAGCTAATTTTGTCCGAAAATTCTGAAGCCACAATAGCTATTCCAAGCTGTTCCATGGTATTACTGAACATTCTTTCAAAAAGAGGATTAAAAATTGGGGTGTCTACAGTTGCCCCTCTTTGACGAGACTTAATCATCATTCTGTGATGCAAGTTGCGTCAAAGATATAGACATCTCAATTTTACCCTCCCTAGTGCGAGAAAACAGATGAAAATGCCGTAGAGGACTTATTTTGGGATTTTTGGTTTTGGAAAATGCCGTTGAGGACTTAATTTGGAAAATGCCGTCGAGGACTTAACGCGAAATTGTGATTTTTGGAAAATGGAAAATGCCGTCGAGGACTTAATTTTGGAAAATGGAAAATGCCGTAAAGGACTTAATTTTGGAAAATGCCGTCGAGGACTTAATTTTGGAGAATGCCATCGAGGACTTAATTTTGGAAAAGGAAAATGCCGTAGAGGACTTAATTTTGGAAAATGGAAAATGCCGTAAAGGACTTAATTTTGGAAAATGGAAAATGCCGTAAAGGACTTAATTTTGGAAAATGGAAAATGCCGTAAAGGACTTAATTTTGGAAAATGCCGTAGAGGACTTAATTTGGAAAATGCCGTCGAGGACTTAATTTTGGAGAATGCCGTCGAGGACTTAATTTTGGAAAAGGAAAATGCCGTAGAGGACTTAATTTTGGAAAATGCCGTCGAGGACTTAATTAATTTTGTAAATTTTTTTTTTTTTTTATTTTTTTTTTTTTGAAAAATAGAAAAGTGTCATGGAGGGCTTGTTTGGAAATTTGATTTTTGCCATTGAGGGCTTGTTTGGAAATTTGATTTTGCCATTGAGGGCTTGTTTGGAAATTACGAAACACAGGGGCGCGGTGCGTGTTTTAATTTCTGAAATCAGAGGTTTAACCAAAAGGTTTAGAAAGGGATACCTGAGGCGTCGTGCGGCGGAGCGATAGAGATTTGTGAACCGTGCGGCTGAGATTGGTACGCCGTGCGGTGGAGGTGAAAAAGCTGTGTGGTGGAGAAAGTGTAAGAAGAACCGTGCGGCTCATTCAGTCGGACCGTGCGGTGATTCTCGGCGGTTTTACACAGATCAAAAGATAAACCGTCGGGTTACTCGATTTTCTCACCATTTGTTCAAAATTTCAGAGGCGGTTACCGAGAGTTCGTGATAGAGTAGAAACTTCCTCTCCTTTGGTCTGATTTTTCTTGAAATCCGGCGAGAGTCTCATATTTCCCGTCGACCATGGCTGATTCGAGCGAGGTACCGAGCCATGCTTCCCTTTTCGGCGACGATCCATCATCGTTGGTCCATGGAGATGAAAGGCCGGTGGGCCATCCCACCGTGGACGGTTCGTCTGTGGTGATTCCGACAGAAGTTAGTTTTGCCGGAGTAGAGGAGCATCGTGCGGCAAGTTCTAGAGAAGAACTCCCCCGTGCGGTTCACACCGAAATCCGTGCGGCTGTGGGTGACGTAGCTGCGTTGGCCGGGGGTGATGAAACAGCTTTGGTAGGGGCAACCGGCGGCGGTCCGATGCCAACCCATGAGGGTCCTTCTCTGATTATTCCCGTGGAGGGTGGCTTAGTGCCGATTGGGACCGTGGAGGCCAGTGATGCTCTTAGGGCAGTGGCGGAACAGTATGGCGCAATGGACGATGTTTGGGCGACTATGGAGAGTGCTGATATTCCGGTAAGTGTCGTTACTGCTTCTAGTAGCTCAATGCATATTGATCTTGATATAAATGTTCCATTGCCTGAGATTGAGATGAATGTTGGTGGTGTTGATGTTCTATTTGACCCGTGGGCTGCGGAGGAGAATGTAGGTGGTGAGGGTGTAGTTTTCCCTGATGTTGCGAGCGCTGTTTTGGTGAGAGAGTACCCTGTTAGTGGTGATGACACTTCTGTTCGGATTCCAATCACCATTGTGCGGCCTGGGGATGTGCTCATGGAGGATCTCGGGGAGATGAGTGGTAGTAGTGATGAGGAGATGGGTGATGGGATGTTCTATAGTGGAGGTGTTAGTGGTGAGGGAGGACGGGCTGAGGAGGCACGTGCCGCGGGAGCACAGACAGAGAGGTTGGTGAGAGTAGGGACTGAGAGAGCACAGGCTGAGGGGGCGGCCCCCGTTGTACCTGTTGCTCGTGTTTTCAGGAGTTTGACCCGGGCACTTGGCACGGGCGAGGTGCCAGAGGAGAGTGCTGACACTGGGGAGCCTTCTGACCCGGTTCTGTTCACTTCTCGGGTTGGTTCTTCACGAGCTCCGGGAACTACTTTGGGAGATACCTTGGAGGGGGTTACTGACGAGACCTTGGCCCGGAACTTGCAGCGGTTCCCTCAGTTGGGCGAGGTCTTGGTAGGAGAGACGCCACCGGTTGGCGAGCCTGAGCAGGCAGAGGTGCAGACAGAGGAGTTGGTCCGTGTGACCATAGTTGAGGAGGTTCAGCTGGCTCTGAGGGGCAAACAACCCTTTGTCTTTGAGACTTACGACCCTCCAGTTCACGTTTTTATACCTGTGGGGTGCGAGGTGTACGAGCCACGGCTGCCGCTTTACTCTGAGTCACTGATCTTGCACGACCCGTCGACACACACGTCTAGCAGACCCTTGGTGAGTGCTTTTCATTCATGTTTTTCTTTTGAACTGCTTTTGTTGCTGCATATCCTTTGTTGCTTTACTGACTGAGCTTGTGCCATGTTTTTGAAACAGGTGGATCGTTCTCTTCTAGGATACGGCGGGCCGTCTGATTGCCTGGCTCAGTACAGGAGGTTGCCTTCGAGCGTGAGAGAGTTGGTGGATGCAGCTGGCTTCACTGTTTTTATTAGCACTCTGCTGCCTACCCGGACGGACCGGAAGTTGTTGAGGGCCTTGATGGAGCATTGGTGGGACACCACCAATAGCTTTCACTTTCGGTTCGGGGAGATGACGATCACCCCTTTGGACTTTGCTGCGACTACAGGGTTGAGGGTTGGCGGCGAGCCGATACCCTTCGACTCTGGCTTGTACTTGGACAGGGCTGCCGTGCGCCACTTTCTGGGGAGGGAGGTTGGAGATGAGGCAATGGTGAGATGTGACCACTTACCGGCGATATGGGATCACGAGCCGAGGTCTCCTGCTGAGGCTGCACAGATGGCGAGAGCCTATTTGCTTTTCTTGTTCGGTACTGCGCTATTTCCGAATAGGCAGAACTCGGTGCACTTGAGTTGGTTACCTGCTTTGGCAGATTTGAGGACGGCTGACCGGTTTGACTGGGGTGGAGCTGCCTTGGGCACTCTTTACTGTTTCCTTGGCTCAGTGGTTCGCGGAGCAGCGAACACTCTTGGAGGTTACTGGAGGGTTTTGGAGGTATGTCAAGCTATTTCTTGCTCTTAGATACTCCATGCACTGTTTGTCTTTATTCCTGTTACTGACAAATTTCCTTGAACAATGCAGGTATGGGCTTATGAGGTTTTTGGAGTGCCGGCCCCAGAGAACTCTCACGCAGACAAACGCGTGCTTCCGCGGGTAGCGAAGTGGACCAAGGGGTATGTCGGGAAAGGCGGGAAGAAGGGGCAGTTGAGGTTCTTTCGCGTCTTTTTGGACCAGTCCAGGGGTGAGACGGTATGATTTTAAACTTTCTGACTTCTTTTCCAGACATTTTGACTCCATTGTTGAATCTGAAAATAAATCATGGTTCTCTGCAGGTGAACTGGGATGCGTGGGGCAGGTTGAGTGCTCCTTACTTGACTCGGAGTCGGGCGGTGACGCGAGGGCGCGTGTTGTTGGAGTCTCCATACGGGTGGCAGTGGTAATTGGGTGAGAGGGTGACGCGCCAGTCCTTGGGCTTAGACCATTTCAGAGTGCCGGGCCCTCTTCCGCCGTTTGTTCAGAGGACGCAGGAGTATACCTTGGCTGAGGTAGAGGCGTTCACGGTGCTGGATACAGAGTTGGTTTTCAGCCCCTCGGAGGACTATGACGGTTATGTGGTGAGTAGCTTGGCTTACAGTCTGGATATGGAGACCCGTTTAGCTGCCCCTGCACCTATGGAAGGCCCAGTACTGCCTGTTCTGAGGAGAGAGATTGACGTGATGTTGCCGAACGGGAGTATGGGGTATGTGGTGGTTCCTGAGGTCACTCCACCAGTTACTCTTACAGCGACAGAGGTAATCCTGAAATTTGAAAACAAGAAATAGTTAAACTTCATGTTTCATTTAAGCATTTATTCATATTACCTGCCGATGCTTTTGATTTTGTCTGCAGATTCCGGCGGACTGGGCTGCGTCCGCTGTTCAGCTGGTGCGAGACCTGGAGGCTTTGGTTCGCAGTCTGACGATTGGCGGGACTCCAGAGGTGCACCCGAGAGTAGAGCCGGGCGTTGTGCCCCATGCTGGTGGAGATGACGACGATGAGGATGGTGGAGCTGGTGGTGGCCGTGGAGGCAGAGCTGGCCGGAGAGGCGGCCGAGGTACTAGAGGTAGTCGCGGTGGCCGCGGAGGTGATGAGCCGAGAGGCCAAGCAGGAGGTCGCCGCGGAGGGCGGAGTGCTGGAGGCAGCAGTAGTGGTCGCGGTACCAGCAGTGACCGTGGGACCGGAGGCAGTGAGTCGAGCGGACGTCGTAGGTCTCGACGCACCCGCAGAGCTTTTCCTGTCAGTGAGACGGACCAGGTATGCATTGTGCTTTGTCTTTAAAATCTTTGAATGCTTTGACTATTTTATTAATGAATTTTCCTTTTCTGTGCAGGACGTACTTCCCTCTGTACCGCCTCGCAGGAGGACTTTGATGAAGAATGCTGGTGGAGGTCTGTCTACAGTCCCCTTGGTGATTCCAGCGTCTGGCAGAGTGTCGCGTTCCTCTGTTGAGGGAGAGGGTGTCCCCGAGAGTTCAGCTCATAGAGAGCAGTGGCTTCCCCGGGAGGGAGATGCAGAGAGTAGTGGTGGTAGCAGTAGCGAGGACACCCCCGAGGAGGATCCACTCCTGACACTCGGTCGTCGCCTGCCTACGAAGAGGCGACGTAGTGGTTTTTAGGACGAGCCTGCGTGCTCGGTTTGGATTTGGGTGCCTGTTTGCCTCACTTTTCTCTTTTTTTCATGGATACGGCCTGCGAGCCGTGGTAGCTTTTGATGCTGGGCCAGTTTGCCCCAGATAGATGTACATTTATGTTCATGATATGGATGCCACTCAGTTCTCATATAGATTGCACATATTCGTCATGCTTTCGAACGATTCACACTGACGTGTTTTTGAAAGAAAAGTCAAGTTTTGCACATGATTGCTTTGTGAGTGACTGAATGTTGACAATATGCTATATATGCCCCTGAGAAAAATATGTAAGTTTGGATTGGACTGGGAATGACGAAGCATGTATTTACAAACTGACTCAACGAACTTGACACCTCGCAAGAGAACTTGAGCGTCACAATGCGGCCCATTGTGCCTGAAACTTTGAATTTACATGATATTTGCCAAGTGATACTTCTAATAAACCATAAATGTTCGTCCTGACTTGCACAAATGAATGGAATAGGAATATCAACACTTGGACGTATTTTGACCTGCCGGCGCCCCTCGGTTGGGTGATGTCGGGCAATTTTGGGCCTGGACATTCCGGGATCTCAAAGTTTTCCGTAAAATCCACCAAATAACTCCATAATATGCTTGTGAATGCTTGGCGTGGCTTGCTGGAGCTGTTGACGCTAGAAGAACAATGCGACTCATTTCAGGCTGTCTGTGTTGGCGTACTTGAGTTTTTGGAGTACCTGCCTATGCCAATGTGGCCCAAAATTTAAATCGATTTTTCTCATGGCTTCAAAACATTCATTATTACTTGTATGAATAGGGAAAGTGCCCAAAATATGCACAAAACAACTTATGGTGGCCCGAGCCAAAATTTGATCATGAGGGTCACAGAGTTGGCCGTACGGCTAACTGAGATAAGCCGTACGGCTTGACTAAGTGAGCCGCACGGCTCACTTCTGAAAGTGCCAAAATTTTGAGTTTTGTTGCAGACCTCTGAGCTTCTGTATGTTTTCATGTTGTCATCTGGGGGTTCTGTGGTTTCAAAAATTACCCGGCCTTGCCTTCCTCGAGGTTCTTTCAAGCTCTCGAAAGGATTTTCCACGCTCTTCAATGTTGGCACGCTCTACGAGGCAGCCAACTCAAAAGTTTTCTCGCCCATGCCTACCATAAATGGCCTTCTTTCACAGCTTCTCTGAAAACCCAAACCCTCTTGTTCTTTTACATCCCTCACTTAGCCATGAGTTTCTCGGCTTTGGTTCGGCCTTGGCTTGATGAACTTGACGGCATTGGATGGCTTAACTTTCAGGGTCACCGGTTGATTTCGCTGCGTCGTATCCGGGACGTGTCAATCCGTCCTGAGCTCTTGCATGCTGCGGTTCGATTCTGGGATCCAAAGGTGCACGTGTTTCGTTTTGGCCTTCACGAGTTATGCCCCACTGTGGAGGAGTTCCATGCATACCTTGGCGGGTTTAACCTGGAAATGCCGGTTATACCCCTGCACGGGGTAAACTTTGCCAATGCGCTATCTGCCAAGCTCGGGATAAGTAATAAAGCAGCGAAGTCCATGCTCCAAGGAGGCATTATTAACATTCCGCGGGTCATAGCACAATTTTGTCCGGAAGGTTTCGCACTGTGTCTTTGCTTGCTGGCTGCTTTCTTGTTTGTCCATTCCGATGGGCAGGCGAGTTCATCATTGGTTGGCGTTGCCATGCAAATTGAGGAACGCAAAGATGTGGCTCCGATGGTTTTGGCGGAGACTTTGATGGGACTGGACAGAGTTCATGCCGGGGATATAAATGTTTTTTAAGGTAGTGCTTTGCTCCTACAGGTAGGTTTCTCACTCAGCTCTCCTTTTTCCGGTTTTTCCCACATTTTCGTTTTATCTCAACGCTCAGGTTTAGGTTGTCTAAGTCTCCTTACTTGTTTTCTCTCTGATGCAGATATGGCTATGTGACAAAGCCAACTTATTGGAGCCTGTGCCACGGAGGCGGATCCATGAAACACAGGGGTTTATCCAAAGGGATTTTCTGGAAGTTTCTGATGATGTGCATGGCTGGTTCAGGGTGCTTTCCCGGCTTACAGAAGAGGTAATTGCTTGGCGCTTGGCTTGGCTTGACAGCCCTGCTATGACTGTGAGCAACATGGGGCGTCAGCGGGTGATTCTGGCTGGTTTATCTCGCTGGACCTTCTATATTCCGAACCGTATACTCCGTCAGCTTGGCGTTCGTCAGAGAACTTTGCCATGCAGAACCACAACTTTGCCACTTTCAGAGCTTACCAGAGTACTTGGAGGGAGCGTGTAACCATTCCGAGAGATCAATATCCGAGTGTCAATCTTTCAGAGCGTTATGTGAGATGGTTAATAAGAGACATGGAAACAAGGGAACATGGAAGCCAAAGTTGACTTTTGAACTGAGTCTTAATGTGCCTGAAATAAATTGCATAGACCCACGAGATGTTTCGTGTGAGGTCATGCTCTGTTGTTTGCTTCGTGTTTTGAAAGTTTCATGCTCAGCCATGTAATCCAAGAAGTTTATTTGAATAAAGATGAATTATGAGAGTTGCATTTAGACTTTTACGCGACGGCAAGATATCAACTCAAAGAGATATTTCAAAAGGTGGCGACCGATCCTCAAGGTGAGGATGCCTACGTATCCTTTTTACAGGAATCAGGTCATGACGGAGTTCGAAAGTACAAATTTGGCTAGGGTTCACTCGAGTATTGACACTCTCCTTTTGCGCTCTGAATTTTGCCTAGTACCGCCCTTTCGGGTTTTCGGTCTAGCGAGCTTGTTTGATTGATTTGCCTTTACTTTTGCCTAAATCGCCCGACGTGGGTTTTCGACTTAGCAGGCTTGCTCTACATTTTGCCTGGCACTGCCCGCCCTTGCGGTTTTCGGCCCAACGAGCTTCTCTCAGGGGTAGTATCTCTTGAGTTGATCCATGTTAACCAAAGTAGAGAATTCGTTGCCGTCGAGATCGATGAGTTGTGTTGCGCCTCCAGACAAGATTTTCCTGATGATGTACGGACCTGCCCACTTTGGTCGGAACTTCCCACGGGGATCAAAGACTGGAGCCCGGATCTCCTTCAAAACCATGTCACCTTCTTGCAAATCCCTGGATTTCACTTTCTTGTTGAACGCCCGTGCAATTCTGCGCTGATAACCCTGGATGTGATACAAAGCTTTGAGCCGTCTTTCATCAAATAACATAAGCTCTTCAAATCTTGAGCTTTGCCATTCTGCTTCGCTGATCTTTGATTCAATCATGACTCTCAAGGATGGTACTTCAAGCTCAATTGGGAGGACGGCCTCCATGCCATATACCAAAGAATAAGGTGTTGCCCCTGTCGGAGTACGAATGGATGTCTTGTATCCCCATAATGCTAACGGCAGTTGTTCGTGCCAATCCCTTGCTGACTGAGTGGACCTTTCTAGTATCGTTTTGAGGGTTTTGTTTGCTGCTTCCACAGCTCCATTGGTTTGTGGCCGATAAACAGTTGACTTGTGAACCTGGATTCCAAAATCTTCGAGAGTTTCTGCGGCTCTTCCCTTGAAATGGACCCCGTTGTCTGACACAAAAGCCTGGGGGACACCATATCGATAGATGATGTTCTGCTTGATGAAGTGGGAGACTTGAACTGCTGTCAAAGTTGCATAAGAAGCGGCTTCGACCCATTTGGTAAAGTAATCGATTGCTACTAAAATGAACTTGTGCCCGTTAGACGCGGCTGGAGTAATTCTGCCAATGACATCAATGCCCCAGGTGGAGAATGGCCAAGGTGAAGTCATGGAGTGCAATTCTGACGGTGGTACATGCATGAGATTAGCGTGAATTTGGCACTTGTGACACTGTCTCACGTACTGGATGCACTCAGTTTCCATGGTTGACCAGTAATACCCCTGACGGAGAATCTTCTTTGCAAGCATTATCCCGTTCATGTGAGGACCGCAGACTCCTTCGTGAATCTCTTCCATGATCATGGTGGCTTCTGTACCATGCACACATAACTTATGCATCCCGCAATGCGACCGTCGGTATAGCTTTCCTCCGCAGATGATGTATTGGGAGGCCAATCTCCGAAGAGCAATCTGATCCTTCTTTTCAGTTCCTGCCGGATACTCCCTTCTTTCAATGAAGTTCCAAATGTCGTGATACCATGGTAGACCGTCGTCAGGCTCATTGACAGCCATGATATATTCGAAAACAGGCTTGTCCCTCTGCTCAATTGTGATCGGTCTGAGCTTAACTCCATCTGGTATCTCCACCATTGAGGCCAAAGTAGCTAGAGCATCTGCAAATCGATTCTTTAACCTTGGCACATGAGTGAAGGTGACTGTTTGAAACCGTGGGATTAGATCTTCGAGATCTTGGTGGTAGGGTTTGAGCTTGTCTTCTTTCACCTTCCACTCCCCGTTGGCTTGTGATACTACCAAATTGGAATCTCCGACTACCTCCAGTCTCTTGACCCCGATTTCTAAGGCAGCTTCCATTCCTACTATGCATGCTTCATACTCCGCTTGATTGTTGGTGACTTCAAAATTCAACTTGAAAGCAAGAGGGATGTGTGACCCTTCTGGTGAGACCAGCAATACTCCGATTCCGAATCCTTTTTGATTGGCTGCTCCATCAAAATACAGCACCCAAACGTCGTGGGTTGTTGTCATTACATTCTCATCGGGAAATTCGAACTCTACATCCTCTGGCCCTTCCACAGGATGGTCTGCCAGGAATTCTGCATCTGCTTTCCCTTTTACTGACTTCCGAGTGATGTACTTGATATCGAATTCGGCTAGCATTAACAACCATCGTGCCAGTTTGCCTGTCAGTGCTGGCTTTTCGAACAGATACTTGAGTGGATCCATTCGCAAGATTAGCCTCACGGAGTAAGCTAACATGTAGTGTCTTAATTTTTTGGAAGCCCAGATCAACGCCCAACAGACTTTCTCCAGTGACGTGTATCGCTCTTCACATCCCATCATTTTCTTGCTGATATAGTAAACAGCCTTCTCACTTCCTCTTTCTCCTTCTTGCGCCAACATGCATCCCATAGCCGAAGATGTGACAGATAGGTATAGAATGAGAGGTTGCCCTAGCATGGGTGGTGTTAACACTGGGGGGTTCTGGAGATACTTCTTGATGGTCTCGAAAGCTTGGTGACACTTATCGTCCCACTTGAATGATACACCTTTTTTGAGTAAACGAAACATCGGCTCGCAAGTAGAGGTTAACTTGGCGATGAATCTGCTGATAAACTGGATTTTTCCAAGAAAGCTCCGTATTTCTTTCTCTGTTCGAGGTGGCTCCATTTCCAGGATGGCTTTGATTTTTGACGGATCCACCTCAATCCCTCGTGTGGTGATCATGAATCCGAGCATTTTTCCCGCTGTGACTCCGAACGTACATTTCTCTGGATTGAGGCGCAACCTGTATTTGCGGATTCTCTCAAAGAATTTCCTGAGGGCAGGCAGATGCCCTTCTCTTTCCTTGGCCTTGACAATCATGTCATCTACATACACTTCTACCTCCTTGTGGATCATGTCATGTAACAATGTTGTGGCAGCTCTCTGGTAGGTAGATCCTGCGTTCTTCAGCCCGAATGGCATAACCCTGTAGCAGTAGGTGCCCCACTCTATGGTAAAGGTAGTCTTTTCACGATCTTCGGGAGCCATGAGAATCTGATTGTATCCTGAAAATCCATCCATGAATGATAGCAATGCGTGCCCTGCGGTGTTATCTACCAACACGTCTATGTGTGGCAGAGGAAAATCATCTTTCGGGCTTGCTTTGTTCAAATCCCTGAAGTCTACACAGATCCTGATCTTCCCATTCTTTTTAGGAACTGGCACAATATTCGCGACCCATTGAGGGTATTCAGTGACTATTAGAAATCCTGCATCTATCTGTCTTTGAACTTCCTTCTTGATTTCCAACACCCAATCTGGTCTCATCTTTCTCAGTTTCTGCTTGACAGGCTTTGCATCAGAGTACAAAGGGATTCGATGCTCCACTATCTCAGGGTCGATACCGGGCATATCTGCGTGTGACCATGCAAAAACATCTTCGAATTCTTTCAGGAGATCCGAGTGGGCTTTGAATTCTTCTGGAGACAGTCCGGAACCGATTTGAACCATGCGCGGATTACTCTCATCTCTCAAATTTATAGAAACAACTTCTTCTTTTATAGGCTGAGCATGCCTTTCATCTTCCCTTTCGATTAGAGATCGAAGTTCTTTTGGAATTTCTTCCTCAAACTCGATCCCCTCATCATCGGGGTGGACACAATTTATTTCGGGCACAGCAAGGTAAGCAAAGTCGATTTCATTTATTTCAAAGGAGGGGGCCCCAGGGGCATGATACATGAGAGTGGACTCAAATTCAAAAGAGAAGTGATGGTGCGGAGTGAAAACAGATTCAGGCTCCGTCTCAAAACCAGACTCAATACTAGATGCAGTGCTAGACTCAGACTTAGTTTCAAAATCAGTGCCAGTGTAAATGATTCTAGGTACAAAAGTGCCATTTTTATAAGTTCCGTTGGCATCCATAATGAGTGTGGTAACATCTTCCAGAGCTTCCTGTCCCAGCATCATCAGCTCCATATCCTTAACAGGCTTTAAATCAGCAAACGTTGCAGCAGGCTCGCCTTCTCTCATACCTAGTGGACTTTCTTCCCCAAACAGCGATAAAAGATTCCCTGAGTCAAGAACTTTGATCCAGTCAACATGAAGCCTCTTAGCTGGCTCCTCCCATTCCTCTGTTTCATCCTCGCTACTCCAGGTGTTGTCAGAAAAGATTTCAAATCCTGGCAGCTTGGTTTTTGTCTCCATATCCCAGAATGGCTCTGGGTCCCCTTGATAGATAGCCTCTGAAGCTTTTGTGAAGTGGATGGGCCCTTTCCCGGCACAAGCTTGTATTTTCCTGCCCTGACGAGTTTCATAACCGAGCCCAAAACGGTGGTTGTTTGTTAGAAACTTGGGGAATTCTGCTACCCCTTGATTGTTGCGACCAAGCCCTAGACCGGGCAAATACTCCATTTTCAGCATCATATCCAGAGCCGTTGATCTTATCGAAAAATCCTCATCCATCTTTATAGTGAATACACCGTTGGAAGTGTCAAAAGAAAAACCTCCCAGAGCGATGTCCTCTTCTCCGTGAGCAATCTCGAGCAAGGGAGCATTGTCGGGGACATGCGGGCGAATTCCAGAATCTCCATAGATGGTCAAAGTTCCTGTGGCCAGCCCAAGCTGAACTTTCTGATGCAGGGAAGAAGGTACAGCCATGATGTCTGATCAGTGAAGCCACGGCCGGCCCAGCAACAGGTTGAATGATGAGGGGATGTCGAGCACGTGAAACTCAACACTGGTTTCAAAAGTTTCAATCATTATTTCCATCTGAACGGTCCCAATCACATCCCGTCGAGTGTTGTCGTAAGCACGTACTCCAAGGTTTGATGGCTAAAAATCCTTGTTCTTAAAACCCAAGCAATACGCTGTACGCAGGGGACAGACGTTCAAGGCAGATCCGTTATCCAATAGCACGATTGGGACCCACTTTTCTTTGCATTTCAGAGTGATGTGCAATGGCTTGTTGTGACCGGCTCCTTCTGGCGGCAGATCCTTTTCAGTGAAAACCACAACGTGTTTTGCATGAGTTGGTGTAAGCAGTGCCACCATTGTTTCAGGAGGAGTGTCTGATGGTACTTCCATGTTTGATAGAACTTTGATCAGTTTCTGACGATGCTCTCGAGATGAAGAGAGTAACCCCCAAATAGACACTGAGGCTGGAGTTCTTTCGAGCTGTTTCTGAATTGGATCACTTGTTACCGGAGGATTCTTTGGGAGTGACCTAGCAGCTGGATTCCGTTGGATAATACCTTCTGGATGGTCAGGAATTGTGTCTTCGAGAATGGGATCATCCCAAATAAAATCCCTCATCGTAGCATGGTTGGAGGAATTTCCACCTTGGAGGTGAGCTGGTTGGTAGATTCGACCACTTCTAGTTATTCTGTTGACCGTTTCTTCCCATAACTCCTGATTTTCACCCCAGAAATTCATGTATTCTTCATTGGCCTTTCGTTTGCCAGCCCTGATAGCTTCCCTTTTCTGCATTGTCTCTTGATCCTCGGCCCAGAAATTTATCAGATCGCTTCTGGCCCTTTGTTCTTTGATTTTCACTGCTTCCATTTCTGTCTTGAGGTTGTCTACTTCAGAGTCTTGCCAAAAGGATGGGTCTAACATGGCTTTGTTGACAGTCCACACCTCATCATTGCTTACTCGGATATCAACTACCGCTTCTTCGTCCCAGATGGTAGCTAGAGGGTCTTCGACTAGAACTGATACATTAGATGGCGGTGGGGATGGCGCTGATGGCTGTGGTAAAGACCCATCACTGATGTATGCTTGTGGAAACCAATCTGGGTTTCCAAAGGTAGCTTCTATGACAGAAGAACCTTCCTCTCTGAAGTATGCAAGCGGCAAAATACCGTCTGTTGGACGTCTGTTTAGCCTCAGCATTTCTCCTAGAGGATTTGTATCCCTTTCTTCTTTGTCCTGTTTAATAACATCAATCTGATAGACACGAGAATTTTCCGACATGTGAACAATGGGTTTCTCTAGGAATTCAGGGATGATGCATTGGCTTGGGTCTCCAGAGATTAGCAAAGAACCAAACAATGCCTGACGGGATTCCTCCCAATCTTGGTCGCTCATGGACCATTCTTCTTCCTCCACAACGTCACTCCATCTCGGATTTTGCATTGTACTGGTGTGTGAAAGGAAATGAACCCCAAGGTCTTCTGGCAGGGAGACAACGGGTTTTGGCCCGGTGGCTAAGACGATATATAGGCTTGAGTCAAATGTGGTGGAGGTAAGGTCTTTTGTAGTGGGGATGAGGGATATCTGGCTGACTTGGGTGTTTTGCTTGTGGTTTGGCAAAGGGTTGGAAATGGTGTTGGGTGTAGGGGTGTAATTCCACGTTAGCCCGTATCACGTGCAGGCTTGGCTCGACCCTAAATCTGCAAGACAAAGAATAGGTTAGAGCACCCTTGCCTCTATTGGCAAAGGCCCTCCGATGCTTAAGTTAGTACTGGATTACTAATCAAGCCAAGAACACAATGCGTATAACTGGGTGTTACAGCGTACCTTTCGTCATGGTTATTGTCCTGTATTTATAGGTGTAGACATTCTTCATATTAGGCATCTCGTGCCCCTGTTTCCTATCCTCTTTAGGAATCTTTCTCCTAATAGGACTTTGCCTATTAAAAGATAACTTTCCATATCCTGCTAGATCTCGTCTAGCAGATGTCTTTCTTTCCATATAGGATTCTTTCCTATATGGGATATACTCCTAATCACATTAGGACTTCCCATATCAATCCCTTGCTATACGGGATGGTTCCTTATCTCATAAGGAACCGCTGTAGAATGCTCTGGAATGTCTCACCGCCTTATTCGTGGCGGTGCCGTGCTTCCACGTAGCTCGGAATAACTCGTACATAACTCAACTCTTTACGCCGAGCTGAATTATGTATTCCAGAATGCTGTTCAAGCTATACTCGTAGCATAACTAGCTCGGCCATATCGGGACACCCCTCTATGCCTCACGCCGAGCTAGGGCATCCTGATGTATTAACTTACTTAGTTTACTCTAACCCTATTCATGGTCAATACAGCTCGGCAAAGGGTTTAAGGACCCCCCACGTGGTGCCGAGCTATCCACCCTCTCGTGGTGTCTGCCCTAGGCACGTGCCATGCCTAGTAGTAGGGTGATCAGGTTTTACCCACTCCAATTGCTCCCCAGCTCTGTCAGTACTGTTATTCATCAGTAGTGCACAGAGCTTCAACGGCTCTTGATGCACCCCTTGCACGCCTCCCCTCCACGTGGGTGGCAATGCTGTTATTGCATTAAATGCGAAATGACCCGTTGGTGGCTCGGATAAGCCCAAAGGACGATTTTGCTGACGTTTTTCTCACGTCACGTTCCACTTTCATGGGGTTTCGGGCGGGATAATCATTACTTTTCCCTCCCAAAACCTTCTAAACCCCAAAAACATCTCCCCTTCTCCATTACTTCATACTCATCAGAAGCAAAGAAGAGAGAGAGAAGAGGACCTTCGTTTGCCATTGTCGTCGCTCCAAGCTTCCTGCAACCCTACTCTTTTTCCGTTTTTCGTCGGAAAAACGTTCTCCGCTCTCATCGGAAAACATCACATTAGGTACATCTTCCTCTCATAAGTGATCTTTCCAGATTTCCATTTGTATTTCGTGTCTTCTTCGCCGTTTCCATTGTCTGTTCATCTTCTTGCTTCCCCTGGGTTTCAACCGTGAAACCCTAATCTTCGAATAGAAATGGGTAGGCATAGGGCTCTATTAAGTACCCCTGAGAAAAGAGCGGAATTTCGTCAAACCTATAGTATCCCTGCCGATGTTCAATTCCGTCTAGACAATAGAAATGACCTGAGAGAACACGGTCAAACTGAAAATAAGATTCACATCCCGTTGATTTTCATAGTTGAGGGAGGCCTTAGGCTCCCCTTGCACCCCTTTTTCAGAGAGGTCTGCAATAGATGCCAGCTGTGCCCTGTGCAGCTGTGCCCCAATTTCGTTAGGGTAGTCATGGGCACTCTCGCCCTAAACAGGCTGCTCGACCTTCATCTGGACTGGTGGGATCTACACTACCTCTATAGTGTAGTTCCTACGGAGCACAAAAATTATTATTTCAAAGCCAGGGACCCTAAGCAGAGGCTCATCACCGATCTACCAAATTCCTCGAAGGGAGAGGCAGATGACTATCTCGTAGTCACTGGCAACTGGCAGGCTAGGGACGCCGAGGGGAGGATCATTGGCCTTCCCTGCCCCACTACCACAGGCGGACTACGTTAGTATTTCCGTTCCCGAGCTGGTTTGTTCTTTATCTTTCCTTAAACTGTAACTGACCACCTTTACGATTTGTTGTTTTGCAGCGGATAATCTCAACCACGGTGGCCGCCTTATACACGGCAAACTCCACCGCGAGGATATCGCCAAGGCTCTTTGGTTTGACGGTTTCGAGCCGACTCCTGTGGGGCTCGGCCGTTCAGCTCACCGGTTGCTGGGGTATACCCCGTTTTACTGGGGCAACATCAGAAGAGAGGGAGAGCACAGAACCAGACACGCCTGGCCGCCACCTCATTCTGTGATCGCCACAAGTCGCCCAGCCGACCGAGAAAGGACCCGTGCCCGCAGAGGCCGAGCTAGAGGTAGATCATCCAGGTCCCAAGCCCCTGAGGTCCTTCAGCGGCAAGTCACCTTTGCCTATATCCCCGAGATCCCAACTGCCATCCCCCTCCAGGAAGCCAGTACATCCGGGAGGACGATAGCAGAGGAAGAAGAGGAGGAAGAAGAGAGAGTATTTGACCACCATGCAGCCGTTCGATCCTTGACCGAGCAAAGCACCCTTCTTGCTGACTCCGGCGATTCTCCGGGCTATTCCCCTTCCCCAGAGCGAGAAGTCATGCCTCGCGAGCCGATCAACCTCCTTGACGCGCTGACTATTGGCGGAGCTTCTCGTGCCCCATCAGTCCCTCGTACCGTCATTTCTTCCCAAACAGTGCCCCCTCCTCCCTCTGACACTTCGAGGGACAAGAGGCCGAGAGAGAGTCGAGCACGCCCGGCCTTCCCCTACCGAAGAAAGGACCGGAAGTTCCGGCTCAATCGACGCCTGCGATGATCTCGCCCTTGGTTCGGCCTTTGGGAGCCCGTTCGGCCCGCCCCAGTGGTGTACCCCTTAACGGGGTTGACAAGATCTCCTCCACCGCGTGGCGTTCGGCGTATCCGGGGCTGCCCTTCTTCCTCTTGACATGGAGAGAGAGAAAGGTAGCTCTACGATACCCTTATGAAGACAGATCTTCAGTCATGTGTTAAGGTAACAAATCTCCTCCCTCTACTTTCCTTCTTTTTGAACCTTTGTTTTGCCTTTACCGGTTGTGCTTTGTTTTGTAGGTTATGAGGAAAGGCGGCCGTCGGTTTTGACCGAGCTAAAGAAGACGCGAAGGAGCTGGAAGAAGAGCGAAAAAGGGCTGAGAGAGCGGAGCAGGAGAGCGCTCAACATGTTGGGTCTTTGAAGGACGCTCGGGAGGAGGTGGAGAGCTTGAAAGGAGAGAATGCCGAGCTGAAAAGGAAGGCTGATGAGGTTGAGCGTGGGCTGCGGCAAGAACTTGTTGCTGCAGAGGCTAAGGCTGAGGCTGAATATGACCGTGCTGTTGTAGTTATCACGGATAACTACACGGCCCAGATGCCGGCCGTGCAGGACGCTGTCTGGAGCATGGCTTGGCAGAGATGCCTTACCAAGCTTGGGGTGGATCCGTCCTCCCCTCACTGGACCAATATGGAGCTTCCCAGTGAGGCAGCTGTTTTACAAGTCAATTCTGATGCTGGAGCTCAGCCTGACCCTGAAGCATGCCCTGAACCTCAAGCCGAGCAGATCCTAAGAGATGAAAACGTCAATACTTCTACCTCTCTAGGAAACGAGTCCACAGAAGGCCTTGGAGGTGTTAACCCCGACCCCAATCTTGCCACTGATGCTGGTCAGCACAGTGAAGAGGCTTGATGCCTGTCTACTTATGACCCTGCGTGGTCCTGTTTGGCCGTGTGTGGCCTGATAAACTGTGATTTCCTTGTTTTCGTTGCTGTTGGTACTTTTCCTCCTAAATTTTCTCGTATTTGTTATGCTATGGTATTTTTTTTTTTTTGCAGTATTCATTGCAAATCCCTAAGTGTATTCATACTTAGTTGTCTAAGTTTCCTCATACTCAGGACGCATTGCAACATTCGTTGCAAACATTAAGTTTATTCGTACTTAGTGTTTTGGTGCACTGTTCGTTGCACATCTAAGTTTCTTCATACTTAACAATTTGGTGCAGTATTCGTTGCATATCTAAGTTTTCTCATACTTAGAAATTTGGTGCAGTGTTCGTTGCACATCTAAGTTTCCTCATACTTAGAAATTTGAGCATCTAAGTCTTTTGTTCGATTTTGCTCACCTAAGTCTTTTCGTACTCGGGATTTTGGTGCACCTAAGTCTTTTGTTGTTGCACATCTAAGTTTCCTCATACTTAGAAATTTGGTGCAGTGTTCGTTGCACATCTAAGTTTCTTCATACTTAGAATTTTGAGCAATGTTCGTTGCTCACCTAAGTCTTTTCGTACTCAGGATTTTTTACCCGATAACTTAGAGTTATTGAAGTACTCATATGCTCTGCTCCCCAATAGGAATTTAAATTTGAGACAATTTTGGTTCGTATTTAAGCGATATCATAATAAGAGGAAAAAAATGAACTTCCATTCATGTGTGGAATAAAGATAAAGGATCTAAATAACTTATGCTGGTGATTTCATTCGTAATCCAAAAAGGTTCTAAAAAGAACGTGAATTTACTGGAAAACAGATGTGACTGTATTCGTAGTCACATAAATAAACTACTGGTAGAACTTCCTCAGATTCTGGACGTTCCATGGCCGTGGTACTGGGTCTCCGTCCAGGTCGGCCAAACGATAAGCCCCAATTCCAGCGATCCCCACAATCTTGTATGGCCCCTCCCAGTTCGGCCCGAGCTTCCCATCAGCGGATATTTTGGTGTTGGCCAAAACCTTCCTAAGGACTAGATCCCCGATTTTGAATTCTCTTGGCTGCACTTTCTTATTGTAGCTTCTTCGTAGCTGCTCCTGGTATCTTTGCAAGTGTAATAAGGGCACGTTCCCTTTTCTCCTCGGCGAGATCGAGTTGCTCGGCAGGGCATTGTCATTGCCGCTTTGACTCCACAAGAGTGGTGCGGAGTGTCGGCGGAGCCGACCTCTAATGGTATCTTGCCCTCTGTCCCATAAGCGAGGGAGTACGGCGTCTCTCCCGTAGATCGCCGTGGGGTGGTCTGTACGCCCGAGCACACGGTGGTAGTTCGTCCGGCCATTTTCCTTTCTTCTTCTCCAACCTTTTTTGAGGCTTTTCGGGATAGTTTTGTTTGAGGCCTCTGCTTGCCCATTGCTTTGTGGGTAAGCCGGGGTTGAGTAATAGTTCCCGACGCCGTCTCTTTGAGCCTGAAAGCCTTTGAACTTCTTGCCGAACCGGGACCCATTGTCTGAGATGATGGAGTATGGTACTCCAAATCGTGTGATGATTTTGTTCCAGACAAATCGCTCCACCATGGCTTCTGTGATCTTGGCCAAAGCTTCCCCCTCTATCCACTTAGTGAAGTAGTCAGTGCCAACGAGCAGGAATTTTGCGTTTCCTGTTGCCATGGGAAGAGGACCCACGATGTCCAACCCCCCTTTGGGCAAATGGCCATGGGCTAGTCAGAGGTAGCAGATCCTCCGCCGGAGCTCGGATGAGAGGGGAATACCTTTGACACTTCTCACATTTTTTACGAAAGCTTTTGCATCTTCTTGCATATAAGGCCACCAATATCCCTGTGATATTGCTCGGTGGGCTATGGACCTTCCTCCAGTGTGTCCTCCACAAGTTCCAGCATGGATCTCGTGGAGGAACTTCTGAACAAGAGCTGGATGTACACATAATAAATACGGTCCAAGAAAAGACTTTTTATAAAGCTTACCTTCTCGGGAGAGCCAGAATCGTGCTGATTTGGTCTTGATTTTGTGAGCCTCCCTTTTGTCCTCTGGCAAGGTCCCATCTCGTAGGTATGCCATTATTGGGTCCATCCAGCTTGGCCCAAACTCTGTCTCCATTACCATCTCAACTGCTCGGCCAATGCTTGGTTCGTTCAGATATTCCACAGCTACTGTTCGTCGGTATTCTGTGTTTACTGCTGATCCCAAGCATGCCAGTGAATCTGCATGTGCATTCTGCCCTGAGCTGATTTGCTGGATGTAGATGTTGTCAAATTTGTCGAGCAAGTCTTTGGCTACTTCCGAGTATGCAGCCATCTTCTCGCTTCTCGCGGCGTATTCCCCTGAGAGCTGATTAACAACTAATTGTGAGTCACAGAATACCCTCAATTTTCTGACCTTGAGTTCCATGGCGCTCCTGAGTCCTGCGAGCAAGGCTTCGTATTCTGCCACATTGTTGGTGGCACTGAATCCCAGCCGTAGTGCTTGCTCCAGTACCAATCCTTCTGGCGAGAATAACACCACTCCTGCTCCTGACCCTTTGTTGCAGGCTGATCCGTCGACATAGAGCCTCCATTCTTCTGGATACAGTTCGGCCATTCTTTTTGGCGGCTCGGTGGGACTGATCTGCTCCTTCTCGTGGAGAGTTGGTGGTGGTGGAGCCACTGTAGGGGTGAACTCAGCTATAAAATCAGCTAAGACTTGCCCTTTAATTGCTGTTCTGGGTTGATAATCAAGGTCGAACTGGCTGAGCTCGATGGACCACTTGGATATTCGTCCAGAGAAGTCTGCCTTCCTGAGTAAGGCTTTCAGTGGGTATTCAGTGAACACAGTGATGGGATGCTGCAAAAAGTAGTGTGGCAGTTTTCTTGCAGCTATGATGAGAGCGTACACCAGTTTTTCCAGTGGTAGATAACGTGTCTCGGCATCTAACAGTGTTTTGCTTACAAAGTAGACGGGAGACTGCTCTGTCCCCTTTATTCGTAGGAGGACCGGGCGACGGCGTGATCGGACACTTTGCTAGATATAATATCAACCGCTCCCGGCACGGAGTAGAGTAAGGGTGGTGATGATAAGTAGCTTCGGCTCTGGAATGCTGTTCTGGTTGGCTCCCCACTCATATCCCTCTCTCTTCTTCTTGAAGTTGAAAGAATGGTCTGCAACGATCGAGGACTTTGATGAAGAAGCGGTTAAGAGCAGTTTGCCATCCCCGTAAGCCTTTGAACCTCCTTCGTGGTCTTTGGGCTTTGAAGACCTTGCAGAGCTGTGATCTGATCTGGGTTGGCCTCAATCCCCCTCTTAGTTACCAAATGCCCTAGGAACTTTCCCAGTGACACCAAAGGCACACTTGGAGGCGTTCAATTTTAACTTGTATTCTCTAAGAATGTTGAAAGTTTCCTTTAGGTCGGCAAGGTGATCGGGTTTTGATTTGCTTTTCACCACCATGTCGTCGATGTAGACCTCCATGGTTTTGCCGAGTTGTCTTTTGAACATCTTTGTAACCAACCTCGGTAGGTTGCTCGGCATTCCTTAGCCCAAAAGGCATAACCTTGTAGTGAGAGAGCCCTCTTGGTGAGATGAAAGAAGTTTTCTCTTGATCGGCTCATGCATAGCTATTTGATGATATCCTCGATATGCGTCAAGGAAACTCATCCTCTCATAGCCCGAGGTGGCGTCCACTAGTTGATCAATCGGGAAGCGGAAAGGCTGTCCTTGGGGCATGCCTTATTAAGGCTAGTGAAGTCAACACACAGACCCTCCACTTCCCGTTTTTCTTCTTGACAACCACGGTGTTAGCCTTGACCCTCTGGATAGCTCACTTCTCGTATGGCATCCGCTTCGAGCAGCCGATCTACTTCTTCAATCACGGCGTCTGCGTCTTTGTGGTGCCGACCTTCGTGCCTTTGCCTGTACAAAGTTTGGTTTATCTTTGAGGGTCCACATTTAAATGGTGGCATTGTCTTGGGGTCTATCCGAGGCATTTCTTGAGGAGTCCATGCGAAGACATCGATGTGGTCCTTTAGAAAGGCAACCAAATCTTCTTCCTCTGTTCGGCAAGTGCTTCGGACCAAAAGTATCTTTCTTCGTTATCTCCTGAAAGTGAATCTTTTTTAACCCTTCTACCATCTTCTTGGTGGGGTCACCTCCGACGTCCTCCAACGTCGGTTGATCTGGAACTTCAATTGTCTGCACTCAGCTCGGCCTTGGGCGTTTTCTTTATTACCATGTTGAAGCATAGGTCGGCTACCTTCTGGCTTCCTCTGATGCACTCAATGCCATCTGCTCCAGGATACTTGATCTTTTGGTGGTAAGTTGAGGAGACAGCCCTCATTTTGTGCATCCAGGTTCTTCCTATAATCACGTTATAGGAGGAAGGGATGTCTACCACAAGGAAATCGGTTTTTAGGACCACTGATCCAGCTCGGACGGGCAATGTGACCTTTCCCATAGGCCATACTGTCTGCGCACTGAAACCGACCAGTGGGACTAAACACTTTTGTAATGAGCTCGGCGAGAGTTCCATCTTCTTGAAGGTATGGTAGTACATGATTTCCGTGCTAGCTCCCTGATCAACAAGAATCCTCTCAACGTCATACTCCCTATTCGTAGGGTGATTACCAAAGCATCGTTATGGGGCACCACTACCCCGTCTAGATCGTCTTCGGTGAAGGTGATTGGGATCTCCATTACTCCTCGAGTCTTTGGTCTCTTCATGCCGAGCTTCATGACTTGCTTTGCTTGTCCGTTGACTCTTTGAATGTGTGCGATCTCGTTGTTTGTGTATGGGGCCACCGGTCCATGTATCATATGGATGGTCCCCTTTGGACCTTTCTCGTAGTCCATCTCTTCGATCACCTCGGCATCATGTTTGCTGTCAGCCAAAAATTCTTTGAGGTGACCCTCCGCCACCTTCTCGTCCAAGAACTTCTTGTATTCCACACAATCTTCAGTCATGTGTCCCCAGTCTCTGTGATAGCTGCAGTGCTGATTGGTAGCCCTCCTCTTTTCTGGATTGCCTGTCATTTTTGAAGGCCTCTTGAACCATGGTTCATTCTTAATCTGTAAAGCATTTTGTAGGTCGGGATGTTAAAGGTTGCCATGACATGAAGTATGACTTTGGATCCGGATCAACTCTATCCTTTCTTTCTTTGTGTAAAATCCTTTCGTCTGTGGCGTACTCCTTCTGTACACCTTTGACTCCAACGCTTTCTTTTCTGGAAGCTGGGATTGTCCCGCCACAATCTTCCCTCCAGCTTGCAGGATGTCATCTTCTACTCGTGCATGCTCCTGGATCCTTTCCATAAGCTCGGCCACCGTTTTTACTGGACGCATGGTAAGCGATTCTCGTAGCTTACTGTGTATGGGCAAACTTGTCTTAAAGCGTTGCGAGCATACTCTTCTTCACTGCGAGTTTTCAATCTCGTTGAAAGTTTCCCGATAACGTTTGGAATCTTTGCCGCAGAGTCTCCTCGCCCCTCTGTCTCATAGAGGTCAGTGTATCAAAGGTCTTTGGAGCCGCTCGGCTAGTGAGGAACCGAGCAGTAAATTCCTCAGCCAGTTGTGCCCAACATATGATGGACCCTTCTGGGAGCTTGTGGTACCAACTCAGGGCCACCTTCCCCAAGCTGGAGGGGAACATCTTGCATAGCAGGGCATCATCTGCTCATGCATGAACATGGCTGTTGATAGTTTGAATGTGGGCCACCCAGGATCCGTCTTGGTTTCGTAAGAGATAAAGGCTGAATGCTTCACCCTGCTCGGTGTCTTTTCTGCTCGGATCCAGTGGGCTAGTGGTGACTTTGAGATTTGGCCTAGGGCTTCTTTAGCTGCTTCTCGTGCAGTTCTAGGGCCTCCATCAGCTCGGTGGGCTTCCCTTCTCTTTTCGTGCTGTTCGGGGTGATGCTCATTGGAACCAGATCTCTCGTATCTGTCCCTGGCATGCTTTCTTCTTTCTTTCTTCTCAACGGAAACGCTTCTTTCTCTCTTTTTTCGTGGAGAGACTGCTCGGTCAGAGGAGATATCGTTACAGCGATAACTCCTATCCTTTTCGTACTGCACGGATCTCGTCCGTGAGCGTAGGTCCTCCTCTTTTTCTTGGAGTTGCTTTTTTAGGTCCTGAATCTCTCGCTCTCGTCGAGTGACTTCACGGGCCAGTTCTTCTGCCTCCTGCTCTTTTCTATCGAGGCTATCCTCTCTTTCACGGTCCTTCGTGTGTGTACGTCCCTCCTTCCTTGGGGGGCTCCTCCTCCGCTCACGTCGGTTGGAGGCTTCCCCGTCTCTGGGTGGAGTCTTTGAGTGCTTTCGCCCTTCCCTGGTTCTTGGGGACTTATAAATTTCCAGGCGTGTATCCCTGAATTTTGGAATCTCAGGGATATGTCCTATGTTGAACCTCCTGGTAGCGGGTTTCTTCTGCGGAGCTCTAAGAATTGCAGGAGCCTTGTCCACCCTTGTATTCTTTCTCGTAGTGTATACAAGGGTGGTTCCGCCATTGTCTTCCGCGTCTTCCCTCCTTGGGGTGCACAGGAGAGGTTCTGAAATCACCATTGTTGAGTTTCTTTTTAAAGGAATAAAGCTTTTCGTAAGCGTTTCCCACAGACGGCGCCAATTGTAGGGGGTGTAATTCCACGTTAGCCCGTATCACGTGCAGGCTTGGCTCGACCCTAAATCTGCAAGACAAAGAATAGGTTAGAGCACCCTTGCCTCTATTGGCAAAGGCCCTCCGATGCTTAAGTTAGTACTGGATTACTAATCAAGCCAAGAACACAATGCGTATAACTGGGTGTTACAGCGTACCTTTCGTCATGGTTATTGTCTTGTATTTATAGGTGTAGACATTCTTCATATTAGGCATCTCGTGCCCCTGTTTCCTATCCTCTTTAGGAATCCTTCTCCTAATAGGACTTTGCCTATTAAAAGATAACTTTCCATATCCTGCTAGATCTCGTCTAGCAGATGTCTTTCTTTCCATATAGGATTCTTTCCTATATGGGATATACTCCTAATCACATTAGGACTTCCCATATCAATCCCTTGCTATACGGGATGGTTCCTTATCTCATAAGGAACCGCTGTAGAATGCTCTGGAATGTCTCACCGCCTTATTCGTGGCGGTGCCGTGCTTCCACGTAGCTCGGAATAACTCGTACATAACTCAACTCTTTACGCCGAGCTGAATTATGTATTCCAGAATGCTGTTCAAGCTATACTCGTAGCATAACTAGCTCGGCCATATCGGGACACCCTTCTATGCCTCACGCCGAGCTAGGGCATCCTGATGTATTAACTTACTTAGTTTACTCTGACCCTATTCATGGTCAATACAGCTCGGCAAAGGGTTTAAGGACCCCCCACGTGGTGCCGAGCTATCCACCCTCTCGTGGTGTCTGCCCTAGGCACGTGCCATGCCTAGTAGTAGGGTGATCAGGTTTTACCCACTCCATTGGGCTTTTGATCGGGAAGTGGGATGGTTCCATCGTCGACAAGATCTTGGATCTTATGTTTGAGACGCATGCAATTGTTGGTGTGATGGTCGGGCATCTGGTGGTAGGCACAATAGGCATTTGGATTGTGGTTTGGGGAGAGTTCTTTGGGTAGTTCTCGAGGTTCGAGAGGCTGGATGGCTTTTCGGTCGAGGAGTTTTTTGTATACTGTGACAAGGGGAAAAGGGAGTGGGTGAAATTCTCTTCTCGAAGGGGGAGTTGTTTGCTGGAATCGTGACTGGGTTGCGATCTGGTTAACAGGTTCAGTTTTGACTGGTTTGGGGTTGGAAGAGCTGGCTTGGTTTTGACTGTAGTTGTTGGGTCCAAACAGGGTGTTGCTGTTGCCAGAGTAAACTCGTCTTGGTTTAGGGACAGATTCACCTTTCTCAAATATGCCGCTTCGGAGAGCATCTTCAACCGCCAGGCCGGCTTCATAGAAAGTTTTGAAGTCAGCGGTGGTTTGAAAGACCACCAAGTGCTTGGCAAAATCCGGTTCTAGATTCCTTGTGATGATTCTCATCTGTTCCTTTTCTGAAGGCCGTTCCATCATCTGAGAGGCTTTCCCTCTCCATCTCTTAACAAAGTCAACAAAGGACTCATTCTTCCCTATCTTGGTTGACTCCAGTTCCCGAACAGTCATTTCAAGCTGAATGTTGTAATTGTATTGGGCGACAAAGGCTGTCCCAATATCTTCCCATGTTTTCTTCTTGGAGATGTCCATATTCAGAAACCAGTGGAGTGCAGGCCCAGTCAGGGTTTGCTGGAACATTTGGCCCATCGCATCCTTCCCGACGTCATACATGGATAGAGTACCCACATATGTTTGCAGATGAGCTTTCGGGTCACCACTGCCATCAAACTTGTCCCAATCCATTGGTTTGAACTTGTCGGGGAGCTTTGCATCTGGAAAAAGGCATAACTTTTCCATGTCGATTCCTGTAGCTGCTATTTTCTCTTGCTTCTGAACAGATTCCTCAAGTTTAGAGAGCTTGGCCAATACTGACTCCATGTTTTGGCTGCCTAATGCTCCTGCTGGCGGTGGGAGTTGAGAAGTTAATTTCTGAATCATGAGCATCATTTGGGCCATCTGCTTGGTACTGTTGGTTTTCTGCTCCTCTAAAGCATCCTTAAGAAGCTGAATTTCATCTGTTTCTTCTGCCATAACTAAGCTCCCGGTTGACTGTTCTGTTCCTGACTCAGTTCGAACCAATCACTGTTCGGGGATTCGAGTCCAACCCGGTATGAGGTTTTTCTTCTTTTTGCCAATGGTTAGTACTGACGATATGCACAAACAGAATTCAGGGATGCAACGTGCAGTGTATGTACAAAAATGAAAAATGGTATCTGTACAAGAAAATGATGCATGATGCATGATGCATGAAAGGATTCCCCCAATTTCCTTCTTATTTTGTTGGATATATTCAAATTCCTATGATTTATGAAAACAACGGCCGGACCGGAGGTTGCCTACGTATCCCCATGGAGAGGAATCAGGCCGTGACGTAGTTCGGGACTACCAATTTGGCTCTTTTTCTCAAAAGGTCTTTTTCATTAAAAGCATGGAATTTTTACAAACTAACGCGATGACTTGACTCGACAACTGACTCGATAATCAAATTGCAACAGACTCAATAATTTAAAGGCGCCAAGAATCACAAGCTGGCTTGATTCTTCAAAAGAAGCCCTGCTGGCTGGATTAAGTCAGTGGATATTTACATCTGGCGACAAACTCGATAATTAAACGGCAACAGACTCGATAACGAACAGCAACAGACTTGACAACAGACAAGAGTCGCATGTTAACTTGACTCTTCAAAAAGAAACCCTTGTTGGCTTGATTTGATCACTGGACGATCACTTCTGGCTCTGAAAGCCGTTCTTAAGAGGAGGGCAGATTAGGAGATTTTGACTCTGCGGAGGTTCCTGTTTCATCAGCTTTTCCCTTCCCCTTGGGGTCTCCGTTCTTCTCTTGCTTGTACTGTTCTTTAAGCTGCTGTGGGGTCATGCCATCATTATTGAGGACGCAGTCCGCAAAAAGCAGACATCACATTCACAATCATCCCAATACTTATGGCCCGTGACTGGGTCTTCAAAGTAGTAAACGGGTTGGCCGTTGGCATCAAAGTATTTCACGGGTGGCATGGTTGCGAATTCTCCGTCATCTTGTTCCATCATCAAAGTGATTTTCTCTGGCATCGGTTCTGGCTCTTCTGGAAAACAAAATTTCCATCCTTCGTTTGCATCCCACTGGAGAGACACGCCTGGCAAGTTAGCTTCGGCCAACAGACTGAGTTTTTCATCAAGGTCCTCCCCCATGTGGTCTTCTATGTTGAGCTTTCCTGGCTGAGGCTCTTCTGGCTTGCATGGAGGTTGCTCGGGCTGAACTTCCTCGATTATCCACACGGGCGCCCCTTGGTGGGTGGTGAGGGTAGACTTGAATCGCTTGTATGGTGCTCCAGACATTATGACTCTACCACACAGGAAATGCGTATTTTATTTTGGGAAAGAGAGCCAGTTGTAGCATTTTTTTGAATTTTTGTTTTTTTTTGATTTTTTTTTTAGAGAGGAATTTTCGTCTATCCAACACAATGCGCGATTGTTGGGGCAATCCTTGTGGATGTGAACATGAAGTAATGGCCTAGGCTTAAGCTATCCTATGCATGCAAGATGAAGACAATGTGCACATGGAATGATTTATACAAAGATGGATGCACGATTGACGGACAAACAGAACGTAGAGATAACAGATAAACTGATAATAGGTAACAGATAACAGGTAAACAGATAATAGATAAACAGGATATAACGAATAGTCCTACCCTGTGGGTCCCTGTCCTAGGTTGAGAAGTACTACGGTTGATTATATGCAAAGGCTGGGTTTTGGTTAAAAGGGGTTACCTAGACTAGAGCCAATATTTGCCTCCCAGTGCCAAGTGTACTGCATGGCAAAGGTCGAACGGCAGGCTGGCTCATCATCGTCCGGGGTTGCCGAGAATCTTGGGATGTCCTAACACCAGTGAGCTGGGTAGGGTAACCAAGACGCAGCGACGGGGCTTATCCAACATCGATGCACGTGCAATGCAAAAGTTTCGCAATAAAATTATTTTCAAAATCCCACAAATATTTTTCAAGTTTGGCTCACTCTTAAATTAATTTTTATTTTGAAACTTTACTCAAGCAAACAACCGGGAAAGCTCCAGTCCAGATGGTCGGGCGTAGCCCTGTTACTGCACCATTCCTTTCTTGCGATCACGCGGGGCGTGTTCGTTTTGTCAAGCTTTCCGGGGTCGTTTTACAAGTGTAAAACATCAAAATAAGAATTAATAAAAATAATCCCCAGCGGAGTCGCCATTTTGTGGACGGTTGGATCCACGCGGCTCGAGGAAAACAGAAAATGTGAGTCGCCACCCGGGATTTACTTTAGAAAACGATTTTGGTACCCGAGAAACCGTTGAAGATAATTGATGACTCTCGTGCCATTTTTGGAAAAGGTTTGATCTGCGAAATGATTCTTGGATTCGGAAGCCAGGTTACGAATGGGGAAGGTTTTGTCGAAAAGCACCCCGCTCGCCCGGGAAATTCCCGGTCTTTACTAAATTTTTGTGGGATTTTGGAAAATATTTTATTGAAAATCTTGACAAATAAATAGGTAAACATCAAGAAATAATGATAAAACAATAACGAAAATAAAATTAAATAAGAGGACTTAATAATATTAAAAGAAAAGTAAAAGGGGGTGAACATGCAATAAGCCAGTGACAGAAAATCAGAAAACAGAGTGTGAACAGGGGGTAAACAGAGTAGATTTTGTGTCGCACGGGTGAGCCGTGCGGTTTACCCGATTTGGCCGTACGGTTCACGTAAGTGAGCCGTACGGCTTACCCCTTTGACAAATTTTCCAAAATTTTAATTTTCGGGCAGAAGCTTGTTTTTGTTATTAAAACCTGATTTTCATGAAAAACTTCAACCATCCGAGCCTAGAAATGACTATTAGAGTCATCCTAGACCCGGGGGTCCCCTTAATGAACCAAGGTTTCGAACCCGGCTCAAGAAGTACGGTTCGTACCTTTGCGAAAAACTTTGAACTGCTTGCAAACCTCAGAAATTCTCGGACGTAAACTCTCGGGCGAAGGATTTCTCAGATGGATGGTGGATTACTGGCAATGTAAGTAGAGAAGTAGAGAAAGTTTTGTTTTTTTTTTACGAGAGTTTCAGATGAGATTTTTGAACGGAGGAATGCCCGGAGAATTTGCCGGCGTATCGGGGTGGTACGGATTTTTTCTTGGCTTTGAAATGGGAGAAGAGGAGCGGTATTTATAGCCGAAAAAAAGGAATAAAATCGGCATAAAATCCTTCCGAAATGATGAGATGCTTCTGCAATAAATTTTCGAATATTATCTGACACATAGCCGTACGGCTAGGGAAGGTTAGCCGCACGGTTCACATAAGTGAACCGTACGGTTTGTTTGTTTGAGAATTGAACCGTACGGCTTATCAAGTAAACCGCACGGTTTAGAGCTAATTTTGTCCGAAAATTCTGAAGTCCACAATAGCTATTCCAAGCTATTCCATGGTATTACTGAACATTCTTTCAAAAAGAGGATTAAAAATTGGGGTGTCTACAGGTACCTCTTTTGCATTGAGTTGGTATAGGAGTGTGGCTCTTTTCACGTAAAAATTATAAACGTCAATTTCTGATGAGCTGTCCATTATTTCTAGATATGTCCCAATCCTTCCCAAACACACGTGTGTGTGCAGTGGTAGATCCACCACAGGCCCAGAGGTCAAGTGACCCCCGTGAAATTCCAGAAACTATTTTTTTGGGGGTTGAAAAAAAGTCCGAGCCGTTCAATATCTTAAAACAAATTTTCGATTTGTCTTGTAAAAAATTAACTCAATTGGATAGTAATAAGTACTTGATCAAACCTTTCAATTTTTCATTTAGAATTTAGGACCCTAAGTACTAATGAATTTTGAAGAAAACTTTGATAATTGTGTGCCCAACATCCTAATGATCTGAACATTAGATAATTTAGGGCTTGTTGAGAAGAGCATTTATTTAAAAAATTATCTTGATCCGACATCGATAGGTGTAGGCATGTAAAATTTATGGCCTATCACAAGCTGCCACGTGTTGCAAGGCGTAGCAAATAAAACACAATAAATGGCCAATCAAATGCTGCCAAGTGTCCATAGGTCAAAAGTCAAATAAATGTCCAATTAAATGGCGCCACGTGTCGAAGTGTTGCAGTTATTAATTTATCAAGTTCGGCCAATCAAATTAAGCCACTTGGTGAAATTAATATTTCTCTTTATGCATAATTATTCCTCTTAAAATAAATAAGAAGTATCATTACCAAATTATAATTATTTCTTTTGCAATAAATAATAGAATAGTTAAAGAGATAAATATGAAAGAGGTGGAGTTTTGTCATGACTCTCCATCCCCCATCCCTATAAATAAAGGTGCCCTCTCTCATATTTTACACACATTCAAGCATCCAAGTTCCAAAGCTCTGAAGATCAAAGCCTCTAAGCCCTTCAGAATTCTCCAAATCCACATCAAGCAAGATGATTCTTCGATCAAAGCTTCAAAGCTTCGACGAACATTCAAGTCACATCATCATCTTTTCCACAAATCTCGGAGAAGATTCCGCCGGTTGATTTGGGATCAAGCTTGAAGCTCCCGTTTCAACATCCGAAGAGAAGAATCAGAGGATTAAATTTCTTTGACTAGAAATATATCTGAGATTGTAACCCTAATTTTCAATCAATAAAATGATTTTGGTCAGCATCTTTCCGACCTATTCGTAGACTCGAAATTTGTGTGATACAATATGTATCAAAACGAAACGATTATTTTATGAATATGAATTTAATGGATATCTATCGATGTTTGATCAAGATAACTTTTTTAATGAATACTCTTCTCAATATGCCCTATAATATTTACGGCTCAGATCACGATGATACCGAACACACAATTATTAAAATTTTCTTCAAATTCATTTGTACTTAGGGTCTTAAATTCTAAATGAAAAATTGAAAGGTTTGATCAAGTATCTACAATTGTCCAATTGAGTTGGTTTTTTACAAGATCAATCGAAAAAATATTTTGAAGTTGCTGCTCGGATTTTTTTATAAGACTAATCAAAAAATTAAAAGGTTCGATCAAGTAAGTATAATTGCATTGAAATATTGCATATTTGGAGAGATTTGTAGATGATTAAAATTTTAAAAAAAAGTTGTTAAAAGAGATTTGAACTTTTTGCTTAATGAAGAATATTTAACCATTTTATCTTCTTGTCATATTGTTAACATTTTATTGTAGCAGCAGTATTGGGGATACAAGCGCAACACCCACACCTGGACTAAATATGAATAGGGTCAGATTTGTCCATATTTAACATGGGCTGGCCCTCTTAATTTATCCCGGTCTTATTAAATCCGGATCCAATCTTTTCTCCTAAACCAACCTTTTTGCTTAATGAAGAATATTTAACCATTTTATCTTCTTGTCATAGTGTTAATATTTTCTTGTAGTAGCAATATTGGGGATAAAAGCGTAACACCCACGCCTGGACTAAATATGAATAGGCTCAGATTTGTCCACATTTAACATGGGCTGGCCCTCCTAATTTATCCCGGTCTTATTAAATCCGGATCCAATCTTTTCTCCTAAACCAACCCAGGACTATCAGTGGGCCCAACCATATTAATTGGGCCCAACCTTATCAGGGCTCCTCCTCCCTCATCCCCCATCCAAACGAGCTCCTAGGGCTTCTGATTTGACCTTTTATCGTCATTGTTTGGGCAAGTAGTAAGGTTATGAATCCTGTTCCGCACCGACCGTTACATACAGGATTGCCATATAAATGGTACCACCCACCTCTAATTCCGTCCCGGCCCCAATATTGGACCTTACCGAACGATTCCGATCAATACCAAACGAGATGGTGGTACTAGGGATATCGCTCGAAATTTTGTAGATTCATCTCCAACAACGTTGTTAACGGAAGAATCCTCGTACTTTTGCTGATTAAGCTCCTTTGCAGATTCAGCTCCATGGAGAGACCCGTTTGGATGTGGATCCGGTTGGACGAGAGGGATATAGATATGGATTCTGGTTTGTAAATAATAACTTCGCCATTACGACTGAAGAGACCGATGTTGATTTGGAGGATTGGAGGTTCAAAAGGTGGTTTTCTTCTTTAATAGATTCTTCACAATGGGAGGTGGTGATTTTGGTTGTTTTGTTGTGGGTGGGGTTTTGAATGAGGGAGACACATGATTAGCAAATGAGAGGTGCATAGTACAGGCTCCCAGTCCAAAAAGAAAGACAGAGGAACCAGGTAGTGTGTGGTGGGGCACTTGGGGAATTGTGGACTAGAGTGGGTTTTATTCCCCCTCTAATTTTGGCTAAATTTGATAAATCGAATACTGTAGTATATTTATTTGTTAGTTTTGTGGACACCCCACCGAATTTCACAAAATGGTTTGAAAAAAAAAACGATTTGATTGGTTGGAGTCGCCACCCAGATTTGAGGACCGTACCCGAGAAACCAATTACAAGATGACTCTTTTGCCCTTGGAACAGAAAATATTTCACTGATCTACTTTTATTGAGATTTCTCGGGTCCGGGAGCTAGGTTACGAGAGGGGAAGGAATTTAAACACCCCTCCGCCCGGCATGATTGCTGGTCTCTACTCAACACTCAAGGGATTTTGGAAAATGTTGTTTGAATGGACTTCGTTCACGAAAAGCATGCGAGAGCACTTAAATGCATTCATAGAAATTGAAGTAAAACACGTGGATGCATGTGTATGTGTCATGAGTGAGAAATACCAGTGTATGATGAGTTAGACTACCCTAAACGTGCTTAAACAATGCAGAAAGATCCCAACAGATACTTGCAAACACTATACAAACTGCACCCGGACTGTAATTTGGACACCCGTTCTCAGCAAGTCTAGGCGCCTGGGGTCAGTTCAAGTGCCCATAGTTGCCAAGTCCAGGCGCCTGGACTTAATCTAGGCGCCCATACTAACTATGTCTAGGCGCCTAGAATGTGTTCTGATGCACATTTTCTTCAATCCAGGTCTCTGAGCAAATAAACATATAGGACTTTGATGTCATTTCTATATTATGCAGAATGACATTTACTACTTCTCTGACCTTTGGTGACCTCACTAGACCCCCTTTTAATGATGATCTAACTTGAAACTCATAACTTCAACATGCCATATTTATGAGATGAGATGTATAGAGTTGTTTTCTGACATGTTCCATACTTCGTAATGCATATGGAGTGCAAAGAGATAGTTTTACACTTGAGAGGAAAGAAAATGATGTAGACTCGTAGTACATGCTTGAGTATGCAAGTTATGAATGTGGGTGATCCCTTTAAACACTTCCCTTTTCTATTATGATGTATCTGACCATGCTTTTAGTCAACAAAGCAACACATGCATCCCACTCCTAATCTACAAAACCTCTTTAAAACATGTTTTTACTTCTAAAATGCTTTCAAAAATACTTTAAAATGATCATTGAGTCCATGCAATGCAAGTATTGATCTGAGATGGAATGAGTATGGGCGCCCACACTTAGTGTGGGTGCAAGAGACTTGGTATTTTCTTATTATTCTTCCAACCTTCCCTAACCTCAAACTGGTATTGAAGACCAGTCAAGGCTGGGTGGTATCCCCTCAGGGCCGTTGAACATTGTTTTGGTAGAAAATCTACCTTTAAAGCTTGATTGATGAACTTTTGGGACTAATTTGAGTAAGGCTTGGGTACTTTGTGGCTGGACTTTGGTTTTTGGAGCCTTGGGTGCTTGATGGCTGGTGGAGCTAAGAGGATTTGGTCTTGATTATGAGAAAATGTGTGATTAAAAGTAAGGAAATAAATGGGTTTGTGGTTTGTAAAGGATGGAACAGAGGGATGATGACTGGGGATGAAGTTTTCTGGAATAACTTGGACAGAGTAACAGTGTATGAGGGGTGAGAGTGATCATCATCCTTTGCAATGGAGAGAAATGGGTGTATTTATAGGCCAAAAAAGGGTCATTAGGGGTTAGGATTAGGGGTGCACTTAGAGTTATCATCAACCCCTCCACTAATCCTCTGCAAAATATCTCACACATGATCTTCCCGCCCATTATCACCTTCAAACACACGCAAACTAGGTAGAAATCTGGGCGCCCATATTGTTTAAGTCCAGGCGCCTGGACTCAGTATGGGCGCCTGGACTATGAAGTCTAGGTGCCTGGACTGAGTCTGGGCGCCCAGAATTGATAAGTCTGGGTGCCTATGGGGGAAGTACGGGTGCTCTTGTTTTGACATTATGGCATGTTCCTAGGGGTTTTAAGGGCTTTTGGTGGATTTTGGAAAGTTTTTGGTGGATCCCCAAGTTCACAATCAAGTTTCACATGTTCGTATAGGGCATTTTCATCCTCGGGAAGGCCATGGAATTTCAACGGTCCGGATTGGGGTGTCTACAAGTTTTAACTTTGAATCTCACTTTATGATATTTATTGTTTTATAGTAAATAGTCTATTTTATGATGATTTGTTGATTGAGAAATAAATTTCAATTTACACACACACACACACACACATATATAGGGGTGTACATGGTCCGGTTTGGACCGATTTTGTAGAAATCCGAGAACCGAACCATATCTAACGATTCCAAAGAATTAAGAACCATAACCAGACCATTACACATATAGAACCAAACCACACCAAACCATTAGACCGGTCCGGTTTGGTTCGGTTTTCGGTTTTAAACCATGTTAGCATTCAAAAATTGTCAAAAAAAAATTGTCCACAAAATTGTTGCAACTCCTTCGTAAAACTACTACCATTATACCAACCCACAAATAGATTAAAGCCTGAGTTTTCCGTTTTATTTTAGCAACCCAGTTGATTTTAACCATGAACTCAATTGCTAAAATCAACTAGGTTGCTAAAATAAAACGGAAAACTCAGCCTAAGAAGTCCATCAATAACTAAAATAACTACTATCATTATTGATATGGGTGGCAGATGCAGCATTAAAGCTTAAAACTAACAAAATTATCAAGTGTGTGGGTATATAGGAGTGCATATAACATATTATATAACAGACTGGTTCGGTTCAAACCAGGGTTCCAAATTATGAACTCGGAGACCGAACCAAAATATCCGGTTCTCATTTTTTTTAAACCAAAACCAATCCATTGAACTATAGAACCAATCCAAATAGACCGGTTTGGTTTGGTCGATCCGGTTTCACGGTTTTTTCGGTTTTCTTGTACACCCCTACATATATATGTATATTCCAATACATAAATAGTACCGTTAAATTTGGAAGGGTACCGTAATGGCCAGTACCGATACTGTACTGTACCAATAAAAAAAAGGGTAACTAGACCGGTACGGAATTGAGAACCTTGGCAAGTAGAGCGTTTTCCTCTTGGCATAGGAGTGTCGGCCTGTTGATCGTAGCAGGATGGGTATGCCTAGAAAACAGGCATTGCCCCAAACTCAAAAATATGATCTAAGCCATTTACTATGTAGAGTATGATGAGTAGAATAAATGTGGAAAAAATTAAATCGATCGGATATTGTTAATTCAGTAAAAGAACCACATTTTTTGAAGTAAAAAATGTCCGAGTAATTGGAGAAAAATGTGGCTCTTCAGCACCTCGACGATATATGATCAATTTTTTTTTACAGAACGGGGAGCACAGAAAATGTACCGATCGAGTTCGAGGACCCACTTTTGGGTCCCACACGAGTGATCCGAACCGTTCATTGTTCTTAAAACATTTTTCCGAGGGGCCCCACAAAATTTCAGCTCAATCGGACGGTTGGAAGTGCTCGAACCAAAGTCTCACCATTTGAATCGAATTTTTTTTTATTCAAACGGTGAGACTTTGGTTCGAGCACTTTCAACCGTCCGATTGAGCTGAAATTTTGTGGGGCCCCTCGGAAAAATGTTTTAACAACAATGAACGGTTCGAATCACTCGTATGTGACCCAAAAGTGGGTCCCCGAACTCGATCGGTACATTTTCGGTCCCATTTTTCTGTACGCGTCTCTTTATCCTTTCCCTCTTGGCATGCATTTTCCGTCTTGGCATATGGATTCCACTTTATTACATAAAGTAGTAGTCTTACGTGTAAAATACTACCAATCACGAAACGCCACTCGTCCTATCAACGTGCTCCCACCAATACCAAGCAAGTCCGTGACGTATGGCCCCTCCATCTCAGCATGCGGTCGCCCCCATATATACATGTAGACGGAGGACTCGCAGATGGAGAGACAGAAGAGAGAGCCAGCGACCGAACCTCCGATCCAATCCTCCGGCGCTAAGGTTGTCCATTACTTTCCGGCCGCCTGATTTACCCGCCGTAAAAATGGTAAATTTCTTGCCCTGTTTTATTTTCTCTCGTTTCTTTTTCATTGATGGAATTTGCAAGATTTGTAATTGTAACATCTGAAATGTTGTCTTCGTTTGAAGGCGTAGGGCAATGATCCACAAGTTTCCGTAAATTGCCCCAATTTTACACAAGATTAATTTTTTCTTCTTTGTGTTTCGGTGGTATATCTTTTGGGATGTTGTTGAGGGTTAATTATGAAATGCATTTTTTGTTGAGAAGCTGATGAACGATACCGCGCCATGAATGTGGGAATCTTAAGCTTACCTTTAGTTTTTGGGTCTGTTGGGATGAGTATGCGGATAAATCATTGGATCTTGTTCTTGTTCTCATAATATGTATATGTATATGTACTGTCTGAGTACAACACATAAAAATGTAGTTGTATATGTACATAAGTATATATAGCACCATAATATATAGTTATGATCTTCTTCCATCCTTGTTAAAATCTTGTAGGGTAAAATTAACATTCAACTTGTTAATTGTGTGATAGGAATTCAGTTGCAGGAAAATTTTTGATCCATTTTTTCGACCTTAATAAATTTTGGATGAGATTGGTACTAAGTAGTTTGAGTGTTGAGACTTGAGATTCCTAAAATTTGTGCCGCTGTCCCAATGCACTCTGACTCGAACTATGTGTTTGGAATTTAGAAGCATGATTGTGCGAATGATTGTGAGCTTAGTATACTTGGGGTAGGGCGGTATGGATTTTTGGGACAGATGAGTATTGTTTACTTTCCTTTTCAGATAAGACCAATTGTCAAATCTTGAATTGAATCGAGCATCGGAATTTTCATGCCCTCGAAAAATTTAAAGGATAATACATTGAGAAATTCCACGTGGACAATCAACAAGTCCACGAGCCACGTCAAAGTCCAAGTTTAGTAGTCAAAGATAACATCAAAGGGTACAATAGTCTATGGGTACCCATACCCCAAATTGAAATACACAAGTGTTAAAGTTATTACAAATCCAAAGTCAAAAGATATACTATGAATAAGTTACAAAATCATCTCTTCAAAATTATAAGCTCGAGATGATAAGGTCACTTCTCTTTAAGCTTTCAAAAGATGTATGCAATCACTTCATGCACATCCAAGTCATGCTCCGTGCTCGGTACCTGAAATTATTAGGGTGAGCTCACTAGCCAAGTAGAGAAACGTCTACCAAAACTAAACGTAATGAAATGTAAATGCAAGATGAGACATGAGGATGAAAGCTATATAAGACAACCAAGAGTTTACGGGAATCCGATGAGATACACATAAGTTTATAAATCCCTTATTATCACCCAAGCATGTCCCATGCGTACCCGGCACGTGTTCTCTCTCATAAGTGTTCAATTCGCTTGATCTGTCGTGTCAACCATCTATTTAAATTACTCCCTCCGTCTGAATTTGTTGGTCCGTTTTGGGGATTCCAACTTTTTTTCCATTACCTTTTGAGTTTGTTAATTTCCTATTTTACCCCCAATCCCTCCATTTAATACTCCCTCCATTCTAATTTGACCACGAAATTACGTGCAATTTTCAAACTCAAAATAATGTAGTTACAAAAAAAAAATTATCAATATGGATCTTATTTGATAGATCTCATTGAGAACTTTAATAGGGTGCAAAAAAAATTCAAAAATGTAAACACGTTATTTAAAAAAAAAATTAGTTTTTGAGTTGTTATTTTAAGTTTTAGAAAATGGGCAAAAAAGTAAAATTTTCATACTTTATCCTTTTAACTTTTGAAAATGGACAAACATTTTAGGACTTGAAAAAGTATGTTTGTGGACCAACAAATTTGGACGGAGGGAGTAGATATTTAGAAATTCCTCGCGACACGTCCATAGGACGGCCCGAGTATCATTCCGGGCTATCTTTCGACCCCGTATAGTCTTCCCCTTGGCCAAGGCATAGTTCCTAGCGACCCGCCCAAGGGACGGCCCGAGTATCATTCCGGGCTACCTTTCGGCCCCGTATCACAAGTTTCAAGTTCTCATTTCAATTCACGTTCATTGGTTTCGCACAAGTGTCATCATGTTACTCACACCTCGGATCGTCACACAAGTTCACACATTTCGTCAAAATCGTCCAATTCACACATATCAAGTGTTAACCGTGTAGGTGTCGCATTAAAATCAAACCAAGTCACCAACTATACTAGGATAGGTTAGGAACGAGTCATTCAACAAATTTTGATGTCTAAGGAATGATTATGCCAAGTACAAGCACGAATAGGCGACCAAAATTGAAGAAAACAAGTTTTGGTGAGTTAGAGCCATCTGGATTGATACCTGGATTGATACAGAATCAATCTGGATTGATACAGGATCGATCCACTATGCAAAATTTGCGATCAGATCAATCTGGATCGATCCAACTTTAGAGTGGATCGATCCAAAATGTCCCAAGGCACGTCAGAAGGTTTTGGATCGATCCAGAAGATGAGTGGATCGATCCACTTTGATCTAAAACACCATCAGACGATTTTGGATCGATCCAACTCAAATGTGGATCGATCCAGAGGCCATTTTGAGCAGATTTTTGAAAGCAAAACAAGGGGATTGCAATGGGCTCCAAATCAAACACAACCAAGACAATATATCAATATCAAAGGCTACAAGAGAGCATTGCAACAACTAATTCACATAGGATAGCTACCACAAACCTATGTCTACTTCCAATCAACTCAATACTTAGGAAAACATGGATTTTCAATGGGTTTTCAAGAAAATGAGTAGGATTGATCAAATGAGAGTATCATCAACACATCAAACACCTCAAAACACTTAATAATGGTAAAAATCCCCCGACCTCAAGGTTTAGAAGCTTGTGAACAAAGGATGAGCAAGAACCCTAGCTTTCTCTCCAATGCTCCAACCAAATCTCCACCTTCCGGAGTGAAATGAACAATACCCGGGCTTCCAAACACGTGTAGGAGTCTTGTATAGGTGAGGTTTTTTTTGAAGGAATTTGAGGTTTTGGAGTGAAATTTGGGGAGAAGATGAAGACGATGGAAGAGGGAGTGGGGGATGTCTGATGAAAATAATAGGGGAGGGAGTGTATCTCTCTCCTCTATATACCACATACACACACAACTCTAAACAAATTACACCCCAAGTCCCCATAATAGTTTGTGTCATGCAATATGGTTCCAAATCACTCATATCACCAATTAATCCATCTTTCAAACATTTCAAACACTTCCTCACATTTTCTCCAATTTTATTACCGAAAAATATTTAAAAACACGGGTCTTTACAGGAATGGTCCTTTTTTGAATTGTGACTTGAATGAAATCTTGAATTTCTTGGTTTTGGTCATGTTTTCTTTTTTTGTTTGTTTTTGGTGCTTCGGATTTTCATAAATTACCTAATGAAAGCGAGAAAAGAGTTAAGAGTCCATACGGTTAGAAAGAGATCAGCTTAAATAGGAAAAGCAACAGAAATGTAGCACAATGCATTCAAACTAATTGAGAATGTGTCTCGTTCCCAGACATTCTTGAATGACAATTCCCTAGTTGAGAGGGGAATTGGGAATGAAACCACCAAATACATGGAAAACTATATTTATGGATTTGGGTGACTAAAACATATACTACAAATAAAATGTCAAGACCTAGCTTGTTTTAATTAATTGATACTTAGGTAAGCTGCTCTATTGCAACTTGCAAGAGATGAGGATTTGTAAATCTTACTTATGGTCCTTTTTTATGAAAAAAAGTTTAAAGTACAAAACAGACCCCTCGAAGCTATTTAGACTAGGAATTACTAAATATTTAGGGTGATTGTATTACATTTTGTCTGTAATTTTTTATTCACTCTTGAAAATAAATCTCCCTTTTCTAATTACCTATAGTACTTGATGAGACAGAAATCTATTTCTGAGACTAAATAACGTGAAAACATATACCAAAGATGGCATATAATAGTCCTAAAAACTTTGAAAGAATATTTTGAACTGTTTTTGAACAAACAAAGAGCCAAAATTAAATTCAGCAAATTGAAAGTGAATTGAATAATTCAAAGATTTGTTTCACTGATTCACCGATTCAGATAACTAATTCAGCGGTTCACTTATGATTCATACTATATCTCATTCATGCAACCTATTCGTATCAATGACTCACTCAGTTAAAATCATAAAATTTATAATTTGACAAGCAAACCAAATTAGGTTTACTATGTACACCTAAGAAGCATGGACACGGATACAGGATAAGACACGACACGATACGATACGGACACGCGGACATGTTATTTCTTCATAAATTAGGATACGGACAAGTCAGGTACACGTGGAATACAAAATGTATTGGTATTATAGAGGTATGTGACGAATTCATAGAAATGACAAAATCTTTATTTCTATCAAATTTATGAACAATACAATGAAACATAGGTGGAAAATTTCACTCATGCCGAGTTGGCGAGTTCTAAAAATTAAATTTTGACCTTTTATGTGTCCTTTGCATGTTCTAAGAGTTTTGCCAACGTGTCCTAGAGTATCTACAATGTATTTGAATAAAAGAAAAACAAGGAAAAAAAAAAAAAGACAAGTATTTAAGCATGTCTTACACATGTCCAGAGAGTGTCGTGTCGTGTCCGTCACTGACACGTGTCGGACACGGATACGTGAGGCCTTTAGACGTATCTGTGCTTCTTAGGTGTACACACACAAGGTTTCTAAATTTGAAGCGGTCAGAGTTGAGCTGTTGATTGAGGTTCTTTCTGATGAAGTCACACTACATCAATTGAGGTTCTTTTTGGTGAAGTCACACTACGGAGTAATTACTTAGTGGTCTTGGGGCAACGCCACGGGGTGTCCCAACACCCTTCTCTCCTTACAATAGGATTTTTCACTAAGAGTTATTTTTGACTTGTCTAGAAGTAGCTGTGTTGCATTACATTTTTAGCCCTCTTAATAGAATCACTTGCCTTAAATATGCGTATTGTTTGGTTTTACAGTCTTTTGTCTACTTGTAAGTTGTAAATATGATTTCACTTCACTTAATTGAATATGAACACTCCCTTTGCTTGACTTTGTTTCTAAAAACTGTGCAGACTACATCAAGGCGTCTTGCTGATAGGAAGGTGGTGAGGTTCGAGAAGAATATCATGAAGAGAGGAACAGTGCCTGAAACAACAGCAAAAAAGGGAAGCAACTATCCTGTGGGTCCTATTCTCCTTGGTTTCTTCGTATTTGTAGTCATTGGATCATGTAAGATTCTTCCTTGGCGGCTTAGCTCCCTTCGTCTTTTCATACCTGTTTATTTTAGGTGTACGCAACTCACATTGTTTTCATATTCCTGGTTCACATTCTTCACAACTCATTCAACACGGAAATTGTTATGTTACATGGACTCTTTCAAATGTTTGAAGCCCCATGTTGGACATTAGACAACTGGGGCAAGGGCATTAAAGGGGTGTGGCAGTTGTAGTAAGACTTCCACGCAACCACATATTTAGTAATTTCAGTTTGCAGTCTAACAAAGCATAAAACTCACACATGAGATACGAATACACGATGACACCTTCACACGATACACATGCATACACATTAATTTATGTCATTACTCGGTAGTCATTAGACTTCAGACTTTAAATGAATCTGCACAGACACCTTCACACATCACACCCGTACCCGAATCCATCTAGGTAAATTGAACAAGTTCTTAGTTAAAAAGGGACTACATGTGTTTGTTCGAATATCATTCATACCAACTTGCATGTTCCAAATCCCCATCTAGCTTCACCTACTTGCGGCTAATTCAAGTGTACTCAATTTGGACTATACAAATATGTTTGAACCAGCACTTAGGGTTGACCTCTAATTCTGTCGCTCAAGTTTGACCAGGACGTACTGTATGATTGATTTTGTTTAGAATTGCAATAATTTCCCACAGTCCTTGTAAGTTCTGTGTAGCCAATAAGTTAAGTTACTGATGGTATTCTCCCCCTTCATTTCAGCTCTGTTCCAGATAATCAGGACAGCTACGAGTGGAGGCATGGCTTAAGCAAACATTCAATACTGTAGCAAACGGCTACTTGTGATGTCTACCCTTTTTTGAGTATACAATTGGAGAGATAAGCTTTTGTTTATGAGACTAGCATTTGTTGATCATGCCTTGGAAAAGTCTGAATACAAAGATTCACCTTCTTTTCTCTTGTCTTCATGTGTGTCCTCCTTTCCTTATCCTTGAAGATTTTAGTCTTTCCCTTGGTTGTATCTGGAACGACGCCCGTGGATGTCATGGAAAGCAATCTAGGCCTGTGGATACACAGTTTGAGCATATTTGCCATCATTAATTCTACGTGTACGCAAGAAATGTACACGGATCACGTACGTACGCACGCGGGGGGCCCACTGCGGGCCCCAAAAAAATTCTAAAAAAATACCATAAATTTTAAAATATTATTTTAGGGGGCCCCGTAAAAAATCAGCTCAATTGGATATCGGCAAGTATGTTTTCTAGATTCACAGGGACGAAACAACAGATTCGTCCCTGTGAATCTAGAAAACATACTTGCCGATATCCAATTGAGCTGATTTTTTACGGGGCCCCCTAAAATAATATTTTAAAATTTATGGTATTTTTTTGAAATTTTTTTGGGGCCCGCAGTGGGCCCCCCGCGTGCGTACGTACGTGATCCGTGTACAATTCTTGCGTACACATAGTCGGATTCATTTGCCATATATCTGTTTCCTGAAATTACTATAATCATGTTTGGAAAAGAAAAAAAGCATTTGAAATCTGGCCTAAACCCTTCACTTCCAACACTTCTCCTTGAAAGGACACGAAGATTGCCTAAAAGTTTGGCTAAACATGGTTATCAACATGCATCAATCTATCACTTTAAGGCTTAAAACTACTCGTGGCTATCAAAAATTTTGTTGGTTGGACTTAAAATTGTGATTGAGCAATTGCAGAATATTTAGGCTGTCAATTGACCAACAGAGGGCCCTTATGTTTGGACTTAATTTATCTCCGCTAAATGGAGATGTACACAGAAGGCCATTTTGTTTGACAGGTAATGAGTATCGGAACGACGTGATCACTTATCCGTATTTATAGTTCAAAAAAAAAAACTTATCCGGTATTTTAATTTTGACCCAGTTTAAACATCCATGGAGATATAAAATTGCACACTGTGAGCTATACAATATCGTATGAAATTACAAAGATGTGCCAGTAGCACACTCGCTAGAAGGAAAGAAGGGCCGGGTCTTGACAGAGAACCCAGTACCCAGGACTTCCTACCAAAGAGACGGCTTTCCAATTGAAAGGCATAAGTCGAGAACAATTATATTGCAATAAAAAAGCAACACTCACAAGCCGAAAGACCAAGGCTTTGAAAATCAACCTAACGAGTTGAGAAAGTGGCATTACTTTGGGACTTAGGTTTTTATTCCCACTTAAGTTGTCAAGTTGCATTCTCCTTGCCGGCAAACTCTTGAGGTTATTGGGAATTATACGTGGTCGTTACCTCCTGCGCCCCAGAAGTAATCAAGTTGTAGGCCTGGACATCCGGTCATTAAAAAAAAAAAGTTTTGATCAAAATTGTACTTGTAACGGCACCATTTTTTAGTGATATGGTACACCCGTACCCGTTTAGTCTTTGCATTAGTCTGGATTCTTTGCATTCCCAGATTTTGCTTCTATCTGAGACTCGCTGAATTCTCAACTTTTCCGATCAAATTTTGACGATCCAAACTGTTCAATATGTTTACATGTTTTTAAGGATCCCACGAGGAATCATTAAAAAAATGACCGGGAAGGGCTTGATCCGATCAGTTTTCGATAAAAGCTAGTTTCGATCGAAAACTGATCTAATCAAGCCCTTCCCAGTCTTTTCTTCTTTTTTTTTATTTTTATGATTTCTCGCGTGGACCCTTAAAAAACACGTTTTAAACACATTGAATGATTCGGATCATCAAAAATCATTTGAAAAATGGGAGTCCCGCATGGAATGAAAATCTAGGATCCCTGAAAACTGCTCGGATCTAATGAGGATCCCTCATTTTGTTAAAAGACGAACCTAATAGTTCTCGTCCATAGTTTGATTATCTGAACCATTCAATGTGTTTAAAACATGTTTTTAAAGGTTCCCACGAGGAATCACAAAAAAAAATATAATAATAACCGAGAAGGGATTGATTAAGCCAATATATAGTTTTATGAAAAATTGCTCGGATCAAACCCTTCCCGGCCCTTTTTTTTGTGATTCCTGACTGGGACACTTAAAAACATTTTTCAAACATACTAAACGGTTTGAATCATCAAAATTCAATCGGAAAATAGTAGGTCCGTATTTTAACAAAATGAGAGATCCCTCATGAGATCCAGACTGTATATATACAACACAGATCAAGTAAGGGATCCTTTACTTTCCTTCCTTGCGGACCTCCTATTTCTCGATCGAATTTTGATGATCCGAACTGTTCAATGTGTTTAAAACATGTTTTTAAATTTTAAGGCCCCCACGTGGAATCTAAAAAAAAGGTAACCGAGAATAACTTGATCTGAGCAGTTTTTCATAAAACTATAAACATGAAAAAAGCACGGATCAATACTATATATATGAAAAGCTGCTCGGATGAAGCCCTTCCAAGTCTTTTTTTTTTTTTTTTTTTTTTGCCCGGGAACCCTTAAAAAGATGTTTTAAACACATTGAACGATTCAGATCATCAAATATGACTGGGGGAGGAGAGGTCTGCACCGTTGCAAAGTAAGGATCTCTTACTATATATATATATAGAGAGAGAGAGAGTCTGGATCTATTCCGGGATCCCTAAGTCTGGGACTTATAGTTTCGGATCAAATTTTCATGATCTGAACCGTCCAATGTGTTTAAAACGTGTTTTCAAAGGTCCCAGTGAGAAATCATCCAAAAAAATACCGGGAAGGGCTTGATCTAAGCAGTTTTTCATAAAACTGTATATGTGTAGGTTTTGTGAAAAATTGCTCGGATCAAGTCTTTCCAGTATTTTTTTTTGACGATTTCTCGTGGGGACCCTTAAAAACACTTTTTAAACACATTGGACGATTTGGATCATGCAAAAACATGTTTTAAAACCTTCGAAACATCAAAAAACTATATATATATATATATATATATATATATATATAGAGAGAGAGAGAGAGAGAGAGAGAGAGAGAGAGAGAGGAACTTTCTAGTCCGGGAATCCCGGAGTCTGGGATGCACCTTCCCATTTTTTTTAATGATCTGAATCGTCCAATGTGTTTAAAACGTGTTTTTAAGGGTCCCCGTGAGAAACTGTCAAAAAAAATACCGGGAAGGGCTTGATCCGAGCAGTTTTTCATAAAACTGAAAATGTACAGTTTTTGTGAAAAACTACTCGGATCAAGCCCTTTCCGGTATTTGTTTTTTGACGATTTCTCGCGGGGACCCTTAAAAACACTTTTTAAACACATTAGACGGTTCGGATCATGCAAAAACACGTTTTAAAAGCTTCAAAACACTCAAAAACCTCTAGTCCGGTATCCCCGGACTGGAAAGTAGGCGTATATATATATATACACACACCAAGCTTCTAGCAAGGGATCCCTTACTTTGCTAAAGTAAGGACTCCCATTTCCCGATTGAATTTTGATAATCCGTACCGTTCAATGTGTTTAAAATGTGTTTTTAATGGTCCATGTGAGGAATCATAAAAAAAAATGACCGGAATGGACTTCATCTGAGTCGTTTTTCATAAAATATATATCTTTGGTTTGTATGAAAAAAATGCTCGAATGGCCTAAAGTGCCGTTCTAGTGAGGGATCGCTCAATGGCCTAAAAGTGTGGGCTCTCATTTCCGGATCGGATTGTGATGATCCGAACCGCTCAATATACATTTTTATCGAAAAACTGCTCGCGTGGACCTTTAAGACATGTTTTAAACACATAAAGCGGTTCGGATCGTCAAAATTCGATCTGCAAATTGAAGGTCCACACTTTAGGCAGTTTCAGGGATCCCTCATTAAAACATTTGTATATATGTATTACATTACACAACGGTTTTGTCCAAAATGTCCTATGTGGTATTTCCATGTTCCAAAGTTCTCTTACTCCCTCTGTCCCTTTTTAAATGATCCATATGGGAATACGTGCAATTTCAAACCCCTAAAATACATATTTCTCTATATAACTTTTTAATTTGTTTTATACCAAATTAAAGTGCTCATTGAGTACTTTAATTTGGTGCAAAAAAATTTGAAAACGTTATACGAAAGTACAAATTTAAACGTCCGCAAAAATACACATTTCCGGAGGGAGTATTTCTCTACTAACGATATTCATACTTAGGCCCAAATCTTATCTCACAGATCAAACTGTGTTTATGCAATCTAAGAAAACTTGCCAGATTACAAAACAAGAAAAGAAAAAGTAAAGGGCATCCAAATATTGTGTGACCGGTACCGTCCAGTGCTCACCCAGTACTCCTTGGTTTTTGAACCAGTTTGAACCCAAACGAAATCTGATGGGTAAGGTACCAATTTTATACTTATGAAAATGATACGTACCGACCAATACAGGACGGTATTCCCAATCAGGGGACCCTATACTGCGTAAAACGCACTACGTGGTGTAGTGCACTACATCCGGCCATCCATTTCAACAATTTATGGTTCGGATTTAATACAAACAATAGATAATAGGATAAAATTCATTGCTCGGATTAAATCCGAACCGTTCATTATCGAATTAGAGGGTCGGATGATGCACTACACCATGTAGTGCATTTTGCGCGCTGCACCATCCCCCAATCTTGGTAGGACGTCGGCTCATAAAGCTATTCTAAAAACTGAAATTTAGCATCTTATGATGTGGGATGTGATTGTCCATCCCTGCATATAACTTGATTCCAGAGCCTGAACGGAAAAGAAAAACCTTAATTCCAGCTTATTAGCTTGGAAATTTGACTTTCATGGTAACACCATCAAAACGTGCATTCACACACAATGATATTCCAGCGAAGTATTTACCAATGCTTCTATTAGGAACAAAATAAATTATATGAATCCTAACAAACAGCCTGCAAATAGAGGGAGAAGAAAAAATACTTCGAAAGTGAAGATTTGCAACGATTATTTTTTGGCGAACGATGCATGACTTCTTTTCCTTCCGAAGCCCGAAGGAAATTTAAACAACAGGCCACTAAAAAGAAGCGTTTTAGATTAGTCTCCTGAAATAGAAGTCAACGCCTAGACGTTTTATACATAAAGGAGACATTATCATCATAATCTTTAAGACTTGCAGCCAATCAAGGAATTTAACACAACCAAAGCAAGTACTGTCAAGAATAACCCTAATTACTGAATCAAGCTGAAACAGTGAGGCAAGGGTGAAATGCAGTGCCGCTAGCAATCCATTGACGCTTCCTCCCACGAGGCAGCACAGACCCAGGAACTTTTAACCATTCCCTGCTTACAACATCATAGGTAACCAATCGGTTCATCTGACGCGATCTCAATGACAACAAGAGTAAACCTTTGTTACCCAAGCAAGTCATCCTAACGTGCTTTCCGTAAAACTCCAAGCACCATACGTTTGGCATTCTGTCAACCTCCGTCCACAAAAGAGTCATCTTCTGCAGCTCCCATATGCACACACACGTGGCGGCATTCTTCGTGAGTAGCCCCACAAGTAGGACCCTCCCACCGCATTCCGCCAGCGTGTGGTCACTCAGGTCAAGAGGGGCTGGGATTATGAATTGTTTCCAGACCCCACTAACCATATTATAGCATATTATCCCATCTGGATCATATCGCATGAAATAAAGTGATCCATCAATGGAAACCGCCTGTGACCTAAAGCTCAGATACAGGGGTACGGTGATACTGGGGGGCATGATTCCAGGACGGGTCCAATAGTTATTTATGGAGTCATAAACTTCATACTCCCCATCACAACTGACCCAGAGGATTTTATAACCCCCAGTGGAGGATTCCCCATTTAGAGTCATTCCCACAGCAACTCGCGACCAAACCTTAAATGACCTAGATGGCAACTCCTTGAAGGATCGAGTGAGTGGGTTGCAAACATAGAAACTTCTGTGACCAATATCAAGAAAGCATACAAGTCCCCCAGCTGAAGCAACCGGCAAGACAATTAGCTTCGCTGGCAAAGAAGGGATGGTGGGGTGGTGCCATTTTCTCAACGTGGGGTCATAAATGGCTCCGGTATTCACATTATCATGCGCGATGGTGTAAAACCAGGGTTGGGTTTGGGGGTGCTGTGCACATTGTTGGGAGAAACTGTGAGAGGTTAGCAAGGAATTCCACTTACTACACACTGAGCGGAAGCGGAAGAAAGTGGCAATTGGAAGCCTTGCAATGACAGCTTCAAAGAGGTCTTCTGGAAATTCTTTCCAGATCCGGTTATCCATTGTTTCTGTCAAACAATCAGCATCAAGTAATCTTCCTCGATTATTCTCTTTTCGAGATTTTTTTGCAGGTGGAGGCTCCTTACTAGGTTCCACCATCTTGGAATTTCCGGGTTTTCCTGCCCTCATTCTGATATTGAAATAACCATCTTCTGCAGACTCATCATCAAGACTGATCAAGCACAATCTGTACAGAAAAACACATGGCATTCAGATTTCTGCAAAGTTAATGTACTTTAAGCGGGCTTTGGAGATTTCACATAACAATAAGTCACAAGTCCATGGACATGCAAATAAAGGCCTAAAAATAAAAAATCATCAGGAGAGAAATTGTTGAGACATTCTTGTCTCAGTATCACTTTACACCATCGAACAGCGTCAAAACCAGTACACCATTCGAGTGCAAACTACGAACAATAAACACCAAAAGAATACTGCAGTTTACCCTATAATTACTGGTTCCTCAGAATTGGTCGTGCCTTTTCAGCTTTTATCTGAAGACCTATAAGAGGTTTTGTTGTCTTCAATGCTTTTAGGATTCCTTTTATGCTTTAAACAGAAGGGCCATACTACATGGCACTACCACTTTTACACTTGATTAACATATGTATCGTTATGAGTTATGATATGGCACAAACAGATTGATTTTCACATATGATACCAAGTGTTGATTCAAGCCAGAGCTGCAATAAGTATATAATATTCACGACAAACTGGATAGTCAAGTCCATACTGGATAGTCAAACTGGACAGTCCAGTCCATAATGCAATAAGTATATAATATTCACGACAAACTGGATAGTCAAGTGTTGGGCTTTACTCTCTTTTTTTCCCTGATAAGTCATACTGGGCTTTACTCTTTTTTTCCCCCCCGATAAGTCATACTGGGCTTTACTTGTGCCAAGATTTTATCAGACCCAGAGTTGAAATGCATTCCAAATATACAAACCGAAGACCTAAGGGGTGAAACCAAATATTGTAATCTATACCACCGTTCAGCTAACAGGATAAAACAAAGAACACAGACTTTGCCGCGTCCACCAGGAACTGAGGAAAGAAGTAAAACAACAAGAGGTCACTGGTCTTATATCATTGTTTGATTTGTTTCACTCTTTACCTGTCAAACTAGAAACAAGAGTGATCATGAACCGAGGCTGCCTATCACAAGACAAGGGCATCATCACTCTGCTTGCAGAAAACTGATGCAAGAATTCAATGTGCCTTCATTCAAGGGGCTGTAAGTACAATCACAACCCAGCTGATACTAACTGAAAGAGAGAGTGATAAATTCTCATATCGTATGGATATAGAGATAGATGAAGAGGCAAAGAGATCCCCTTTCATGTTGGCATATAATGGGTACGAAAAAACAGAACATTTCTTGTTAGATTCTGACTAGGTCCTGAATGCAGAAAGGAGGCAGTTTTGAAGGCTGCTGATAATCATAAGTCAATTAGTTGCAGATAATAGTTTAAACAAAATGTTGCTCCGCATAATGTACACATCATCACCAACCACCATTGTGTGGGCCACTAGACCTAGTCCATCCGGGGCCCACTACTCCCAACTCAACATGGCATGAACCCATCTGGTGCCTACCTCGTCCAGCTCAACAGGATGTGGAACCAACCTGATGCCACGAGTTTGCAGCATGTCTCTTGCATTATGTATGGAACCAGTTCACTTATCTGCACATAGGGAGGAGGTTACACTCTTTCATCACATGGAAGACTCTCCTGACTGATTTTTACGGCATTGGACAGAAAGGATAGCATTCATGATCATAAGATTCACAACAAATGCAAATAACCACATGAGGCTTTCCAGGAGGAGGAGAGAAAAAACAAACTACCCTATTAAAAAACCTGTAGCTTGATAGCCAAAATCAAACTACCCTAAAAATAACAAACCCCCCAAGCTTCAGTCAATACATCTTGTATACTTGCCTTTACCCAGTCTGGTTTAGCCTTCCTCTCATTCATTCAGCGACTAGCTCGTTGGAGTGCCCTCCGACCACCTTAGGTCAGGCGGTTCCCACCTTTCAGTGGGTGCAAGCGTAGTAGAGTGCAACTAGCCATCCCTAAAAATTCACTTCTCCAATTTTATCACCTTCAAAGGTTGTATCTTACTATCTACCGAGTGTGGAGGATTTCAGCCCACACAACTGCATAGGAAATACATCTCTCTAAAACTATCACAAAAACCAAATCGAGTACACTACGGTTTCATCTACTTCCATCCACAAAAACTTTTGTTTCATCTTCACGACTTTGATACTAGATAGTTTTGGAGCAAGATCACTAAGTAAAAAGGGTAAGAAGTAATGAAGTTGTCTCAAAACTGAACGCCAAAGCTTCACTTATCTTTTACTAAATTGGACGCGTGCATCATAGCATAATGCAAAATCTAATTCAGTGAAACCGTCAGACCACAAAGTACCAAAATCCTCAGATAGCCATTGCATTATGATGAATTGTCTTTCATTGTAAAATTGAAATGAAAACAGATATTTCCATCACATACCCTGTATAAAAAAGTTAAACGTGCAAATTAGATCTTACAAGATGTAAAAGGCCTGCCCTTAATTTTCTGTTGTAACTTTAACTTAGATTGTCGAGGCATGTTATTTCGTGAAGGGTTTTCTTTGAATCAATCAACACACAGCCTCTCGTTTTTAAGTCCCTGAGGTAGGCCAACAGGCATCAAATTGAGTATATATGTGATTCTAATTGAAGGCACAGAATCATCAATCCCATTTCAGAAAGATGCTTCCAGACCAGAAGTAGCAAAGAAATGAAGGTTTTGCGCGGAAGCAAACATCAACACACAGTACCGGTATTTGGTTTTTATCCAGTAAGAGTACTGCATCAAAAGTTAGAAGCACATTTGAGGTCCTACCAAAATAAGTACTCCACATGATAACAAGAAAGGCATTCATGTTGTCGAACAATTTAAAAAACTCACAGAATAGATAGATAGAAGCGATCACAAGATGGTTCCGGAAGAACTCCTCACAAGAAGCAATTAAGAAATATCGTGCAACAGTAAACTAAACAATAGAATCCATCTGAAACGTCAAAATGACCGTAAACAGTAGTATACGACACCAAATACAAACCTGCAAAAGGCGCTACAGTGAGACAGAAAAAGGGGGAGATTGTTAAATTAGGCTCGATTGATTAAGCAAATTTGAATAAAATCAGCACTGGAGAACACGAACCCGACAAATGCAACAGCCAATTTCACGAGAGAAAAAGAACACGGAAAGGCAAGCAAAATTTCCGAATCAGCCAATTGAAAAGGAAGGACAAAGAAACAACTGATTAAACTAGAAAACCTAACTATACAACTCATTGAGTAACGACAAAACGTTTCCTTAAAGTGGAAATCGCCCATTTTTGAAGCAAAAGCATCATCAAAGATCCATAGAAAACAAAAAAGACTATGATATACGTATACGTGTGTATATATAGAAAGAGAATGAGACCTGGGTTGGTAGTGTGACGGTGGCGGCGGTGGTTGAAGAAGTTGGGAGTGAGATTGAAGATGACGATAAGAGTAATGAGGAGAACGGTTGTAGAGTTCTAAGAGCTCTTCAAATTCACCGATGAGTTGCCTGAGCATGGCAAGGTCCCCTTCCATGCCCCAACCCACGGGGGGGGCCCTTCTTCTTCTTCTTCTTCCTCCTCTCTCCTCCGCTCCGCCCTCCCCACCCACTCCCCCTCTGTCTTTCCTCTGTACCCTCTAATTCTATGCACATATGACAGACATACCTCTCTCTCTCTCTCTCTCTCTCTCTCTCCCTCTCTTGTGCTCCGGGTTATTATTACCCACTCCTCTTTGTCCACGTCACCGGGTCCATGCGATAATAAGTAGTATTGACTGGTAGGCAACTTTTTCCACTCCTGATCAATTATGCGTATTTCCCTTTTTTTTTTCTTCTTCCTAAGATGATAAAAAAATAATAATACAAACTTCAATTTATTTATTTTATTTTTCTATACACATTCACACATTTTCACACACATAAACCTTAACGACAACACATTGGGCTAATTTAAAAAAAAAAATTCCTTTCCTTTTTGGTTCAGATCAACGCTGTGTATCTAATATCTATCTAGATGATCCTGTGTATTTCCGGAAATGTCCCTGGGAATTTAATTCTGAAAAACAGAATGAAACGCCGCTTCAGTTTTTTCTTTTCCGGTTACATCTGTTCTAATATATATAAATAGAAAACACATGGTGTCTCTCTTTTTTGAAGCCCTGTCAAATGTTTTCCTTTCCACAACCGCAACTAAGAGGTGCTTTGGCTAAAAATAAACTATTAATCGATTTTTTTTTTTTTTTTTGCATTTGTTAGTGTTGCATAGTAGATTTTTTGTGAATTATTAGTTCATCGTGACGAGAGGAATTAAAAAGTAAAAAAAAATTATAAATGTATTTAAAAAGTTCACTAAAGGCAAAAATAATCTACATTTTTGTGGAATGTTAGATTGTTTTTGTCTTTATCCACAAAAATTTTAGTTTAATTAAGAATTTTTTACTCTTTGAATTCATCTCGTCGAGACGAACTAATAATCTAGAAAATAAGAAAATCTCGTATTACACATAATATATAGATAGACAAGGTTAACTCTAGGTATAAAATTGGCACTTTAATTTAAAACCAAGTAAACCATCCAAGGTACCAATCCCACTACATCTTCTCCCACGTTTTGCAAACCAAATTCTTTCTCTTATGTCACGGATTGATCCTTGCAAGCATCTCCATTTTCTCACCTCAGTTTCCTAACAATTGTTGATAGTCGTTGCAATTTTCTGATTTTTCGAAGACTTCATGCAGCCAATTGCAGAGACCAACCACGAGATTTGTAATTTTCAAATGTCCCCATCAATTAATGTGTTCACTATTGTTTGCCATTTTAAAAATATCTATCAGCTGGGAGAATCTCAATTACCTTCAAACTTGTTTTTTTAAAAATAAGATTATAAGAGGCAATTTCGTACTATCAAAGCAACGCCCGAAGCCAAAACAACCTCCAGTACATGTACCATGCCAGGAAGACTGGTTACTACGGTTCAGGCGAAAACCCGAACTCGTGGTCATAATTTTGATACATGAGAATAATACATATCGGGAAGCATGCTAATTTACTAAATTCGGTCATGTGTAAGAATTTCGGATTTAAGCATGGTAGTAGCAAACTCGGGTTGATCCGATCCTTGTGATCCCTATTTAGTTTGTCCTCAAATTACTTTCACTCGGGTGTACATACCTCTATTTGTTTTGAATTGTCTTAACTTGTCATGTTCCGCGAATTTTTTTCGATAGTATTCCCAAGTAAGATCCGTGTGTAGCAAATTTAACAAAGTCATTGTGTTTTCAAGAGAAGGGCTCATAAACTCATATTTGGAAGTCTAACCAATGAAACCCTATTGATTCTCTTGAGTCATAATTATCCATATGAGTAAGGTTTAGATAAATAAATTGGTGTAAGCATGTGTCTGAAAACTGTCCAATTGTTCAAGTCATGGATAAGCTTTTTAACTTTGTCCAAATGTGTAAAGATAGTTGAGTTCTTGTTCCAAAAGTTATCTAAATCCAAGGACTGCTTTTGAAATTTGTCCAGTAGTTGCATCAGTGGGTGCGAAATATCCACATTTTCTCTTGGTGGTCCAATCCCAATCAATGCAAGAGAAGAGATCAGGTCATTATTCCATTCAATGGAAATTGAAAATCGTATCTTTTTTTTTTTTGTTTTTTGTAACTGCTGAAAAATTGAAAATCGTATCTAATACTATACTATTAACACATAACTAACTAGGAAATGACTACAATACACACCCCTGTAAAAGTTACGAATTTTTTGGAAAAGTTACGAATTTTTTTTATAAAAGTTACGAGACACACAAAAATGTTATGAATCATAGAAAATGTTACGAATCATATTGTTGAAAAGTTACGAAAAACTAAAAAATGTTACGATTGTCGATGAGGTGACACAATCTGGACCATACAATAGGTGCATACGGTACACCCAAATAAAGGGTGTGTATTGTAGCCTTTTCCAACTAACTAATGCCAAATGAAAAAGAAATGGTTTGGGGATCATGCAGCGCATCTTATGCGCCGCACCTTGCAGTAAACCAATCCTAACCGCCCAAAGATACGTTGCACCTTGCAATATACCAATTTTAACCATTGAAAATTGTTTTTAATGGTCCGAATTTACAGACGTTTTCAAAATGAAAGGTTGCGATGTGCGCTGCACGGTATAGCCTACTGCAAGTCCCTGGATCCCTACCAACTGTTTACAACTTTTCTGCAAAGAGATTTTTTACCCTATTTTATCTTTGAACTCTCGAGCTTTTGCGAAGAATTATTTCAAGAGTTTGAATACCTAAAATTCTCTGTTGAAGTAAAAAGGTGAAGCTTTGTGAAAAAGTTTTGGTATTGTTTCATTGGATCTCATTCACAGGGGCCCACATTTTTTTTGACTAAGGTCATGTTTGAAATTGCCATTTAATTGCTACAAAATCGAGTTTAATAAAGTAAAGGGTTCAAACGCTCTCCAGTCTAAGGAGGGACCGGATCTGGACCCATCCTGCTTCTCAACTTTGAATCCATTCCGGATCCAAAATAGATTCGGGCCTTATTTTTCATAAGATTTTATGAGAAATTTCATAAATAAACGAGGCCTTATCTTACAGAACTCATCGAGTATTTCAAGTGTACACAAATTGTGGGGTGATGGGGCTTGAATGCCTTTCCCATGCGTGCACTCGGGTTCGAGTCCCTCCAGTCGCAATACATGTCTGTGATGGAGGGCTGCGTGTTGAGCCCTATGCCAGCTGTGCACTCAGGTGGTGTTGTGGTGACGGCCTGTCATCCCGGACAGTAGCTATGGCTCGAACCGGACATTCCACAGCGGGTCGGAAGCCCCTATGGTCACGCCCAAGGGGGGTTGCTACGCCGGTCACCCCCTTCCACCCTTTTTGGTGTTCAAAAAAAAAAAATTACCAATAAAATTGAGAAACTAGACCGTCCAATACCTCCTTAAAGTTGGAAAGGATCTAGACTGGTAAGGAAAAAGAACGATGATTCTGGTATGAAAAGTAGTGAGTATTTCTTCCGTCCTAAATTGTTGCTCCTCTTTTCTTTTTTGCACTTCTCAAAGTATTGTTTATAATTTTTAATTTATTACTACTTGTTATATTCAATATGGATTTTATTTGATAGATCTCAATTAGTTTTTACTTAAACAAAGTTGTTTGAATAACAAAAAACATCATAGATTATGAGATATAATAATTTTGAGTGACAAAAATACCGAAACAGAATTAACAACATGAGACGAAGGGAGTAATATTTATTCTATAGTTTTAGGGGTGTTTGGGAGCCTCATTTTTAGTTTTTCATTTTTAACTTTTTGGCTTTTTGACTTTTTGGATTATGGTCAGAATGTATTTTGGATTTGGTATTAGTGTTTGGGAGAAATGTGTAGAACGCATTTTAAAACAATAGTAGTGTTTGAGAGATATGTGCGGAATATATTCTGTAGGTCTTTTTGTTAATCAAAATAGAAAAAGTGAAAAATGAGAAGTCAAAAAACTCCTTTCAACCTATTTTTCGCTTCTACTCTAGATTGTGCATTTTGCAGAGAATGCGTTCTAGGAAATTTCTCCCAAACAGCCAAAAAGGAAAAATGAGAATGTGAAAAATGGCTCCCAAACATGCTGCTAATGCACCGGCACACACAAATTTGTGATCGAAATAAGCAGTATAGATCACGGAGAGCAATTTTGTTCACAAAGTGATGTCTTAACATCACTTTAAGGTGAGACTCACACATTTCAACCAATAAGAGATAGAATTTTGTTCACCTTAAACAAAATTGCTCTCATAGATCACAGGGTAATTTTTTCTTTTTTGGAAAGTAGTAGAGAAATTCTGGTCCAGGCTTCCACGTGTGAATGCTAACCATGTGGTCAAAGTAGTTCCAATCTAACGAGAAATTTTTCAGTGCCTGTTGGGTACCACGTGGTACTCGCACAATCAGGGCCGTTCATTTCGGTTTTGAACGGTTCGGATTACGGAGAGAGAAACAGGAGAGAGAGAGAGAGAGAGGAGGAGGAGGAGGGTTTCGATCTCGGCCGTCCTATACACTTTTAGATGGCTCGGATGCAGCTCACGTGGTACCCAAAATTTTTTCCAATCTAACGGTTGAGGATGTATCTCTCCTGGCACTCCTCTCTCTCTCTCTCCTTTCAACACAGACGGCATGTCTGTCCCACTCACTCCCAAAGTCCCACCACATAATTTCTTTTGTGATGATTGTGGTTGGAATTACTGAAAGTACCAAAAATCAGTAGTAAATTCTGGGTGTGTTTTCTGGGTATAACTCCGTTTGTTTGACCATAAAATATTTTTCCGTAAATTGCTTTACCTATTGTTAAGTGTTTGGTTGAGCAAGACTGGAGGTAAAAATGTTTTACATATTTCGCTAAAAAATGTGACAATTCTACTTTATTACGTAATCATTTTTTCTTCTAATTTTCTCTTTTTCCTTTTGAAGGAAAGGCAAAAAAATTGAAGAGAAAGAAAGCCCACCAACCCTGTGAAACGAGTAAAGAGAACAGCAACCATCAATATCGAAATGATCATACGTTTTCCTTCTGCCCACCATATTTAATCCCGTACATTTCTTTTAGTACTAAATATATATGGTCTTATAAATAATAAAATTGTTGGATACTACTTTGGTTATTTGCAGGTTTGAAATTGAAAAAAACAGTTTTTTTTTTTTTTTAATGAGCAAATCAAACGGACCCTTAATTGGATCCATAAACATCCCAACCCATCCCAACCCACCCCAACCCAACTCAGGCAATCTGATCCAGTCACATGACTCACTTTTGCAGGTCATTTTCCTCTCTCTCAATCTCAAATGGTAATGTAGCCATAAATGTCGTCATATAGTACTACGACAAAAAGAATTGATATTTGCCAAATTTGAGAAATTTTGTTGTTGAGTGTGATACCCAATTGGTCATTTCTTTTACTCCTACTTTTGAGAAAATAATGCAAAGAATTATTCAAAAAATAGCTACAGGTGTGGATGGTTTGAGGTGTACTTTGGGTAGGAAATCTAGAATCAATCTGAGATTCGAAAAAGCAAAACACGAAACACGATTAAACGAATGCACACGTAAAAGAAGGATTCCACATCATGAGGATCATAATGAGGCATCATGAAATACATTTACCAAACAAACAAAACCTTATCACTCTTTCTTTCCCCTAGACAAGTGAAATCATTACTCACCTCAGCCCCATACCTTTGGTTTTGACCAACATCATGATTAACTTAACCCCCCTCCTCTCTCTCTCTCTCTCTCTCTACCATTCAACACTTAGCCCCCATCTCTGTCTCGAAAGTGTATAAGCTCTCAGCAATTACTCTCATCCCTTCCAAATTTCTTTTTCGTTTTCACTATTATCGACATCTCAAAAAATAATTTATATATTTTACCATTCAACACGCCCGTTGTCATTCCTACCTAGTGCACGGACTCGGATCCTCTGTCCCCATTGTTATTCCACCCTTCTCAGCCATCAATCTCGGCAACTGACAGGGCATGATAGACCATCAGTTGTCGAGATTGATGGCTGAGAAGGGTGGAACAACAATGGGGGCAGAGAAAAAGGGGCAGCGGATCCGAGTATGTGTAGTTGGTAGGAATGACAACGGGCGTGTTTTGTCATTCCTCAACCCTGATACAAAAATCTAGCTTCGTCCCAAACCTGACCGAGTAATGTATGGGTACCCCCGTTACCCGATTCAATTGGTTTATGGGTTTACCCGCCCCACCCCACTTCTATAATGTTTTTTTTACATATTAAGAAAATATATTTTAGACTTCAAAATTAGTTCGCACAAATAATAAAAGTTCACAAAATAACTATCACAACTTAATCAAAATCTATTATCTATAAGAAATTAATATCCAATGTGATATTTTAGTTTTAAGGGTAAAAATAGAAGAATAAGAAAATTATGCATAAAATATTTCCAGGGCGGGTATCAGGAAACGGTGATGTCTACTCAAACCTGGTTGAGTTTTCTCAAATCTCTCCCGACCCTGTCCCTATACCAATAGAATTTAACAAATACCCTCCCCGATTGGGATGAGGCAAGAGGCGGGTTCGGGACGGGGCGGGACATGTTGAATTGTCATCCCTAAGTAGGGGTGTGTGCTAGTTAAGAACTACGTAACAAACAAATGTGCGTTATTACAATGTTTGTGCTATGTTGTGTATTAAAGTGTGCTAGTTTAAGTGTACGCTAAAACGCGTGCCAAGTTTGAGTAACCACATAACACACTTGAAAAGTGAGATAGAGGAGAGAAAAATAGAGAGGGGAAAGAGGAGAAAGAGGAGAGAGAAAAGATTATGATTATGTAATAAATATAGATACAAATATGTTTATTTTAATGCATTTAATTTACTTTAGCACACTATTTAGTTACACCATTGTGGTACTTGTTACATCTATAAACAAATCTATAATATACATAAATGGGTCTCACTTTTAATATTTTATTAGTTAATTCACATTTTAGCACATTTTTAAAGAGTCCATTAGAGATGCTCTTAAAATAAGAGTATTACTTTAATTGGGCCAAGCCGCAAGGGATTTTCCCTAACCCAGTTCATTTAGTAAATGGGCTTCATATCTCAACCATGCCCGCTCTATGGGCTTAATATTTATCCCGAGCACTAAAAAAAGGGTTATGATGGGAGGACTGGGCAGGCTACCGAACCGGTGTGCACCCCTACAATGGACTAACTAAATTATATTATTTGAAATATAATAAATTATTTACAAAAGGGAAGCATAGCAATGACAATAAGAAATTGTTAACCTACCGTATCGGCTAAAGTTTCAATTTAGCAACAAATATTGTAACACCCCTAATTTTGGGAACTTTAATTTATTAAATAAAAATAAGAAGAAGTCTTACAACAATATTCCATCATGGGAATTACTCCCTCCGTCCCAAATTGCTCGTCCATTTTCTTGGAATCCAACTTCTTAAGGAGACAAAATTATTGTCTTATAGTTCCAAAATTATCCTTCAAAACTGTGAAGTTTATTATGTGGTTTGTGAAATAAACTGGGAAAGATAGAGGACTTTTAAGGGTAAAACTGGAAGTTTGACATATTTTGATAGTTGCTTTTAGAAATAGGACCAACAATTTGGGATGGATGGAGTACATTATTCTCCATGCCAATACATTTATTCTCTACTAGGTACATTAGGGTTATCTCTACTCCTCGGTAAGACCGTCAGCCCCAGCGGTGTCAACTCCATAATCTCCCAAGCTGCAGAACTCCTCATGTTCGTCTCTAAAGCCTAGCATAATACGTCAGAGTCGCAGAGCAACATTGTGGTATTATGCCAGGGTCACACAAGTGCAACACCGTAAGCGATAAACGATTAGCAAATAACTCCTACCCCAAATTCCTTACACTAGCAGTTATATAAAATGATTCCAACAGAAGTAAATAATGGAAGTTAAAAGTTTAAACAGTAAACATTATAGAATGCTTGTGTCAGTGTTAATGCAAAACATGGTGTATCGCACATATCATTTTGTGTCTCGTATGACCTTTCAGTGTTAGAGTTTTTCTTCAAATATTAACTAGGTTTGGGACTACTTCAGTCCTCTAGATCGACAGTCCAATCACTCCACTCTATGGCACTGCTTCCATCCCCTGGCCTACGGTTCATCACTCGAAAGTCTTGGTCCGTTTGCATCTCTTTCAACTGACGGTCGCCAATCTTTTCGGTCACACACACACGAACATGGTCCCGGCTGGCTTGTCATCATGGACTCTCCTCGGCATGATACAAGGTCCGTTCATCATGTTGTTGTACACGCTTAGGCCTAACCATCATGTTCTCTCCATGAAGATGGGACGACACTCAAGCGGCACTACCACAATCTATTTCCTACTATTCCATTTCATATTCATTTCTCATTTCGTATTTCGTCATTTCACATAAACTTGTCGTATTATTTATCAGTTACCATGTCTCGTGAATATGAAGCTTTTCTCGTAGAACGTGTCTCGTGATTATGCATTTTTTTCCTCGTAAAACGTGTCATGCTAGTATTCTGATTCTACTAGTCTTTTACTGAACATCTCACTCTTCATAAAAGTTGGTTTGCTTGGACATGCCACGTAAAGTATTATATATTTTCTTGACGATCGACTATCGTGAATTTTCTCAAAACTAGTCTAGTAATTATTTGTAGAAACTCGGGCATTATAACGACCACAAAATTACATTTAGGTACATAAGTTCGAAGTTTCTATCCTCATAATTATAAATTTTCCTTGATCGTACTATGTAGTGACGTTATCACTATTTCTAAGAAAAATGACCGACTAACTATAATTTTCTAGAAACTAATCAATCATTATAACAACGTAAAGAATATACTTAGGAAATCAGGTCGGAGCAACTACCTTGATTCTGAGGGTAAATCTGAAGACGCTAAGATGGGTGGTTCGTCAGGTAATTAAAGTAATGGCTCCTCGGTTTTGTTTCAAAATGAAAAAGAAATAACTTTCTTTTCTTAGAAACAAAAAGACTATTGGCTTTCTACAAATTTTGGATCGAATGGTGGTTTTTAGTGGTGGAGGTGGGTTGTCGAGAGGCGTAGGACTAGACTAGAGTTGAACAAGTGGAAGAACTACAGGATAATTCAAGAACTCGAAGGTTTTTCTCACTCTAAAACACTTGAGCTTCAAGAACAAAGAAAAAAGGAAAGGTGGTGGTATGAATGGGTATTTATAGATGAACCTTGGTGTAACGCCCCCAAATTTTGGGCACGTTAAATATTAATACAAACCATAAATAAGTTCAACCTTGAACTTTAATACAAATAATAATGTCCTCAAACACTATATAAATAATAACCAGGGTGGTTCTAGGTCTTCGTCTATCCCTGCACCGAGTCATTCCCCACTCCGGCAGCGCTGCTTGCTCCATAGGACTGGTCTCCACAGTATCGGTCCTATCCATCTAAATAATCTGACATAATACGTCAGAGTCGCCCAAGCAACATCGTGGTATTATGTTAGGGTTACACAAGTGCAACACCATGAGCAAGGCCCAGTAGTTCACTATGCTAAACTTCTAAGTAGCAATTCTAGAACAATAAATTCATAAATAGTATATGATACTAGTGAACAGTAAACCATGCAATATATCATGCGTGTCTATGCGGATCAGAGTAAACATGCGCAGAAAATAGTATCTCATTTCAGTATCTCAAAACTGTGCCACGTGTCATTTTCTTAAAAATAATTTCTCATTCAGTTTCCCAAACTTAACTCATTTATCAACAGTTCTCTCAAAAATCGATTTCTCATATCAGTGCCTCTTTCAACATTCTTCTTCAAACTTCATATATCTTCCATCACTCGAAAGTTATTGGTCCGTTTACGTCTCCTTTCAGCTGACGGTACCAACCTTTCCGCTCGAGGCCCCGGTTGTCGTGCATCACCGAACTTAACAGCCTGTTTGCACGGTCCGTCCACCCCGCGACTCACACAACACAGTCCCGACCGTCTTGCATCACCGAACTTAACAGCCTGTTTGCAAGGTCCGTTCACCGTGTGTTGTGCACGCTTAGCCCAAACATCCAAGTTCTCTCCGCGAACTGGAAGTGGCGCTCTCGCTGCACTACCGCATCAAACCATTCCTCCAAGTTCTCTCCGCGAACTTGAGGTGGCAACAATTCCATCTCATCTCATTTCATTTCATTACATCTCCTGAAAATTTCATTTCATTTCTCTAAAATTTCATTTCTCAATTCAAAACTCATTTTCATTCTCATCTCTATTTTCTCATCAACAGTTATTCAATTTGTCAAGTCCAGTGTCGTAACGTATTGTGTACGTGCTCAATGCCTCATGCTCAAAATCATGCCCATGCAATATTCCATAATTTCTCTCTAGAATTCATATTTCTCCAAATAGACATTTATCACATAAAATCATACATTTAAAATACACCGACTCTCCAAAATATAATATTTCCTCTAGAAATTTTCCCACATAAAATCATATATTTTAATACACCAACTTTCTCCAAAAATAATATTTCTCAAACTTCTCTCAAGATTTATTCCTCATCAAAAATCCAATTTCTCCCTTGTTCTCTTTCAAAACTATTTTATTTCTTTCAAAGAAATAAAACTAGTCAACTTGCTCTTCTCTAAAAATAATTTAACCAAAACTCCTTTTCTAGAAATTTCTTGCCATAAATTTAACTCTACTAGTTTTGAACTTCTTAAACATAATATTTAATCACTCAAAAATATACTCTTTATATTTCTAGAAAAACTTTCTTTCTAATAACTTAAATAAAACAATTTTCTATATTAGAAAAATCACAATTTCCTTTCTAGAAAATTTTAATAAACTTCATTTATTCCTCTTCTTTTTCATCATAACCATAAAATATACTCACAAATAAATTGGTAAAACATTTCTAGGAAACATTTATAAAAAAAAACCTCTCTTCATATTTATTTAGTAAAAACTCCATACTTTCTTACAAAAATATTCCATAAAATACTAGATATTTCTTTCTAGTAAGAACAAGTCCCTCATTAAAATAAGTTAATCCACTTATTTAAGAAATATCATCTCAATCAACAACCAATGATTTAATCAACTAAGATTAACTAGTTCTTCCAAGAAATATCAACATAATAATACTAGAATCTTGTCTAGAAAAATAAACATCTTCTAATCTCTTCTAATCAACTTCTAATCACTTCTAATCAACTTCTAATCACTTTAATCTTACTAATCCCACTTCTAATTTCATGAAGAACCATTCTAATTAGAATCTAATTAATATTCTTGTTGATCTTTCAACATGAAATCCTCTTTCTTAAACACTAAGTAACATGCTTAGTAACTTAATACATGCATAAATTAACCCAATCAAGCTTCTAAACCATGCTTAGAAAATTAATTAGAACATCATAATAAAACTAGAAATAACTAATTAGAAGGTTAGTTTAGTAAACTACCTTGATTTCCGGGTGTAAACCGGAAGCCGAAAAGCTATCCTTTGGTGTAGAGGCTCCTTAATCTACCTAACTTTCTTACTAATTAACTTAGTAAGAAGTTAATTAGGGCCTAAATAAGTTGGCTAAGTGGTGGTAGAAGTGGTTGGTTTGTTGGGAATCTTGGAGACAAACAAATATGGAAAACATAAAAGGTGGCCCAAAAGAACAAGGGGTAGTCTTTTTATAGCAAAATGGGACCTCCTCTCTCCCCTCTAACTCACGACACACACACTCCTTGGCCGAAATTCTCCCATGTGGGGGAAGTAAATGGTGCACTAAATGTGCACATGGGAAGTACACAAGTTGGTTACACCTTGCACTCTAAGTTTAGGCTAGGTCCTAGGTTATTTACTTGCAAGCAAAGGAAGAATCTTGGGAAAATACATGGAACCAATGTGGGAGACTATAGTGGGGGGAAAATATGCTCCTTGTTGTGTAGGTTTTTGCATGGTCACCTTCGTTATGGGGTGCTTTTAGGGCTAATATACACAATATGCATGTGAATGCAATAATAGGGGGAATATTCTTTCCTAAAACATGGAAGCATGTTTTGTGGAACCTTGGAGGCCAAGGTTTAGGTTTTAGGCTTTAGGTTTACTAGCTTGTGTACTAGTTCATGCACAATGCATGTGCTTTCTTGCACACAACATCTCCCTCTCCCCTCCCTCTCTCTCTCTCTCTCTCTCTCTCTCTCTCTGGCTGCCCCCCCCTCTCTCCATGTGCCAATAAATTCCCCCCATGTGCCACCAATTGCTAAGAAACTTCCTACATTAATGAAGCACATGCTCATTTACTTGGAGGGAAAGAAAACTTACTAAGAGGGTTTTAGGTGCTAGTTATATACACACATATATTCTTGCACAAAGAAAATAATTATTGGCCCAAAATAGTATTTTCCAAAATAATTTTAAGAAATTTATTAGAGAAAATATGAAAAATCAATTTTATAAACGAAATTTTTATTTAGCAAAAATTCGGGGCGTTACACTTGGCCTCCCTCTCCCTCTCCCTCTCCCCTCTCTCCCATGCCACACACACACACACACTCTCTCTCTCCCACATCTCTCCCAAATCTCTCCCATAAATGCTCCATGATTTAGGGGATTTTGGAAAGTACGAAATCTTAGGATTAACAATGAAAATTCTAGGCTTCGGTACCTATAGTTCTTAGGGTTTTAATGGAGGATATCCTAGGAAAATATTTAAGGTTAGGGTTTGCATGGTGAGCCCTATTTCATGGGATTTTGGTGTGCAAAATACATGTACATGCATGTAGATATAGTGTACTTGTTCTTAAAGAACAAGTTGACCAAGAAACTCTCTCTCTCTCTCTCTCTCTCCCTCCCTCTCTCTCTCTCTCTCAAAATATCTCACATATTAATGGAAGTTAGAACCTAATGATTGGTGGGGAAGAAAAATGGTGTGGGAAAAGACTAATAAGTTAGGAGAATAAAATTTTTAGTACACTATTAGGAAGATTTTAGAGTACATTGGTAGCGTTCTTGGTATAGTAATGTAGATATACTAGTAACACACACACACACACACACACAAAAGTACATGCATAGATATATTCAATAGGTTATAAATTATTTACTAAAGAAACAATTAAAGAAATTGAATTTAATATCGAATTTTTTTATTTAATAAAAATCAGGGTTATTACAAATAATTAATTTAATTGTAAATGCCGCTACATTTAAGCTCAAACAAATTATTTAGTTGATGAGGGTTAAAATTTTGATTGAATTCAGAGTGAAAAAGCCAAGGTCTATATTCTATTTTTGGGAAGATAAATTGATATTTTTGTGAGAAACAAAATCAAAGGTAAGCAGCAAATAAATCTTCAATTTGGAAAAATCCCTTCCAACGTTATCAACGATTTTGTTGCAGCAGAGATGTGAATTTGAACATCCTACGCAACAGCTATATCATTTTGAACCAGAAAATTTTATCCCCAAAAAACAGAAAACATTTTTTTAATCCAATAACTGAGCTTAAAAAATTTAACGACTCTATAACTAGGTGGCCAACAACTATTGCGCCATAGGATTATGGGCCAATTTAATGAGTCCGTTAAGAGTTAATTTTTACACTCATTAGCTAACATTTTAGTCATTTCACACTAACGAGTGATTTACAAGGTCTACTGTAGATGCTCTAAGAGAGCGAAGGGAAAGAGAGAGGGGCAGAAAGCGGACCTAAACTACCTTATTTGTTCCCGAGAAGTCCCATCGATAACAACCTTTAATTTTGATAGATAAAACACAATATATTAGACATACAATTTTGTGGGTAAAATGAACAGATTCCTGTCTCCACCTCAAAATTATTCGAAGGAGTTCATAATGACCGCCATTTACGTTTTGTTACACCAACTTTTCTTGTAAGGCACAAACTTGTCCACAAAAAGGAGCAAGTTTGAGATGCATAGCTTCTAGACTAGATTTTTGCACCTAAAAAGGAAATTAAAGACTTTTGAAGAAGCGTGTCTGGAAGCTCCAATAATTGAACTAATCTAACAAAGGAGAAGAGCACAGATATACGTCTCTACGGATAATCACTTTCTTAAGATCATATAACTTTGATTTTTTAGGGGTACAACGGTAAACGGAGAAATGGACCTCCAAACAGTGGCGATTCCAAAAATTTGGGAGCATGTGGTCATTCAAAAACATTAAAGAAAATCAGAGAAGCAAACGTTAAAATTTGTACCAATGGCTTAGTGTTTAAAATTTGCAAGAGAGAGGTGAGAGAAAACTGACGAGAACTCCGATCGACTATCCAATGAATGGACGAAGAGAGAACGGAGCGTTGAATACTGGGTTTTAGCCCTTTTATTTGGTATGTTTTAAGAACTTTTAATGGGTTTCAAAGATTAAAAATTATTTAGTGTGCTGTCAATACCGAATTTTGATGAAGTTATTTACAAAATTAAGAAAAAATTAATATAGCGCTAGTAAATTTTTATTTCCCATGGGATCGCCGGACCCACATCTTTAATTCTATGTGGCGTCACTACTGCCTCCATACATCTTGTACTGCTTCAAATATCAAAGGTGCTAAAAAAAAGCAACTCCAATGTTAAAAAAATCACTAATAGAAGTTTCTACACCCAAAACCCGAAAGCGAGGGGCGTGCTGTCCCCGAAGGGATAACATGCATGTTGGGCCGATCACCGCCATCTGTGGTCGGCCATGGACGACGCATATTTATTTGAACAAGATGTGATCTGAGCCGTCCATAGCTGACCACGGACAGCCGTGTTTGAACCAACATGCATGTTGTTCCGAAGGGACATGCCCCCTGGATCCCCGAAACCCACAATCGTGATGAATAAAATAAAATAACTATTATTCCATAGCTCAAAAGTGCCAAAATCCTCAGTACTATTTAATATTTTTTCAAAACACCCAATTTACAAAGTCCAAAAACGAGATAACTACTCAGAAAATGGCTACAAGCCAAAAAACGTGTCTAGGGTTCGTGGTTGTGAGGCGAGTTCAATTGATGATGGAGACAATGTGATGGTGAATTGAGGAAGGATACAAACCTTTTTAGTCTATATTAACAATTGCAATTAACATTTTGGAACGAAATAAACAAATATTTGAGATATAAAAGTGAAATCAAGTCGTTAGGGGAAGAAATCTTCTTTAAATGGAATAATACAAATATAATATCTGCACAGGAAAAAGACCCTTGGTAAAAATATTTTATGTTGGGCCTGGGTTAATGGTAACACGTCAAAAATTAAGTAAACTCTCAACAGATCAGAAACCTCCACGTCAAAAGAACTTGGGCCAGCTCATGGGCTGGACTCATGTAACGAAACAAAATCTAGCACATGGGTGTTTCATATCCAAGATCAAACCCAACACAGGCAGAAATAGATAACCATATCAGGGAGATGGTGATTTTTTATCAGTTCTCAAATAAAATAAAATAAAATATTTTATAATATCCCTCTCGTATGAGGTGTGACCTACACATTGTGAGAGGGCGTTATAAATAACCGTTATATTTAAAAAAAATTCAATAAAAGTAGGACACAAAACCTCAGTTAGAAACACAGTTTCGAAAGCCCAAATAACTTTTAATTGTCTGGATCGAAGGAAAACATTGTGATGGGGGAGTGGGACCATGAATTTAACTTAAGGGAGAACATTCTTTACACCGGCGGTGTAAATTAAAGTTTCCTCCAAATTTATTATTTTGCACAATGTGTCCAAACAGTAGCCCCAAAAGGTAGAACATCGACAAACAAAGCATTTCACATGGACCACATGCATGAACAAACTCTAGAACATTCCCGATTTCACATCATAAATGAAAATATTATCATTAATTTACCGTGGACTGTCAAAATAGAGAACAACGTATTTGCATACCGTCCGCAAACAAGTGTCTGCAAATAAGTTATTCTCATCAAAAGAACTTCAAATTACAGCTTAAAAAGTGCAAAGATCGATAACGGGTCTCAAATCGTACAACAAGTCAAGAGCACATCAACATAAAAGGAAACACAAGCTTCACTACACCAATTCACCCTCGCGTGTAAAACGTAAGCGCAACCTGATCAAGTTGGAACACGCCGAACAAGATGACCAGAGCAATGGGGACAAGCTGTGGGAGTTGAGGTCCGTGTATAGATCCGCTAGACTCACTGGCTTCTGTAGGTGTCGGCAATGATGTCCCCGTCACTGCACTTGGAGTGGTCGATGTACTAGGAGTGGCTGATGAAGCGGAAGAATTCATGAAGATTTTGTAGTCAGGAGAGCTTGCAGGTATGTTAAGAAGCTCTGCTCAATCAAAGATAAAAAATGTAACAACAAAAAGTTATCGAACATTTGAACTTGCCGATCCAAAAAATATATATGAGGAACTTTGAGTTACATGATGCGAAGAAAATTACGGGGAGGATGGTATAAACTTAGACAATACCGTTCTATTTAAACTATAACCAAGGTTGATGCACAATCAATATGATGAATTGTCTAAGTTCTTCTGCACAATGCCTTAGCAAACGCTGCTCTGTGATAAAGTCCAAGGCATGTTCATAGTCACTTCTTTGATATGGTGGGTAGTATTTGTCACAGGCCTTTGCTAAGGTCAGTATACATTTGTCCCTCGTAGCAGCAACTGTGGCAAACTTATGACAAGATGATATATGCGTAGTAAAAACTACGGTAGTGTAACCATAATGGAACAGGGGTGTAAAGGTAGCACGAGTATGAATGATGCGCAGCAAAAATCGGGTATAACAGCTGTGAACTTTTTCAAAATTATGACTTCGAGTTGGTCACAGGGATCATGTATTATTTGTGGCGCGGCCTGAATAGACCCTATGAAGCACCACATTTCAAAAACTGGCTTAACTCTCTCTCAAAATCCCAATTTGCATATCTATCTTACCCCATCCAAATATCAGCAACCATCTCACACTTCAACCCAATTCATCTCCTTCATTCGCTTCTCCGTCACCTCCTCAAGCTCTCACTTTCACCAACCACTCACCTCAAGTAAGATCCAAACCATCCATTAACTTCCTCAAGCTCACTACCATCTCCCAGGATTGCGACGAATAATATCAGCCGCTCATTTACTCAAATCCGGAGTTAAGGTCAAATGAGGCAAAACAAAATTTTTACACTTGCTTATACTTAGATCACATGTATGATTGACCAAAAGCATGATTAGGCTAGTAAGAGTCTTAGGATACACCTAAATGATGTTAGTGTACGATCAATCGGGTCTTGGATCAGCAAAACTAGAGAAAAATTGGATTCAATGTACCGTTCTGGATGGGAGTATGAGTCGTCGTGCACTTGACATTTTATCGAACACATGCACGTACATCACCACACCGTCCACACCCGCGATCAATTCCAGGACAAAATATAGTACTATTAACATTACTCCATATAGGAGAACGTGGATTCAAGGCGGGGATAGAAGCATACCCCCTACCCGTTTCCCAAGTTTATTTCTGAATAATTCATGTATCCTGGTAGCTGAATCCCGAAAAAAATTCTGAACCGCCAAGTCATTCAGGGTGGATAGGATCGAATCGGACGAAATGACCATCTCTAATTGCGCATTAAAAAATTAATTTTTTGTTTTAAGAAAATGTCCTTCAATCTAGGCTGGACTCGTTGGCTCAAGTCAAAAGATAAAGGGAAAATAAAGACTACCCTAAAATTTTGACTTTTAACAAATGGAACATCGAAAACGCAAAAATAGGACAAACAAAACTCTTGGAATATCCAAAGTTTATCCTTTTTTTTTTTTTTTCAAAACCTTAAACACTTCCTTTTTCCCTTGGGCATAACTCTTGGAATTTGAAGATGAGTAGTAGAAACTTTCCCTCCCAATGTCAGGGGAGATTCGGTGAACCAGTTGGTCAAAATTGTAACTATTTTATGTGACTTGGCAAAATCCAGATCATAGAGTACTATAGGGGTTTGAGGCAAAATTATCAAAATGTTCAAAAATATATATGCATATTTGTAGGGAATGAGGAAAGCGGATCTGCTGTCCCAAACTTTTTGTCCCAACTCCTTGTCCCGTTCATCCGAACTGTCCATCCGAGCAATCACGGCTCAGATTCCATCTCACCCAAAACAAATCTGAGCCATGCACATTCATCTGCGAATCTGAGTAGTCGAGTATTCAGATAGACAACTCGGATGAACGGGACACGGAGTCAGGACAGAGTTTTCGGGACAGCAGATCCGCAACCGGGAATGAGTCAGTTAACCCCCTTGCCTCTATGTGTGTCCACCCATGATAATGATGGCGGTGGAAAACCCATGTTTTCCGGTTGCATGCGGAAGAAATTTTGAACTCACCTACCAAACACAAGCGTGTGCCTACAGAGGTATGTGTTACGTATGAGAGAGAGAGAGGATTTGAAGTAGTAAGACAGACACATACTAGGGCAGTCAGTGGCACTGGCATTAGACAATTTACAAGCGGAAGGGAGCTGAAGCAATCTGGACTCCTGAATGCCCAAGCTCTTCACCTGCTCCCCTCCGTCGTAGGTCTGCTGTATAATGTAACACAAGCAAACGGGGTCGTTGTCCTTGATCTCCGACACGGAGGTGCAGCAGTCCTTGCTGGGCGCCGCCGCCTTCCCCGTCGCGTAGCTCAGACACGTCGCCACCTTCTCGAAATCGTTGCTGCACTTTTCCCCTATCGTCGCCCCACCCACAACTACCGCCGCACATCCCACCAACACCACCAAGTACAACCCTATTATTGGAATAACAACTGATGATTGGGGTTTCATTTTTGAGAGCTAGCTTTTTCTGAATTCTGAGGGCTAAGCTATTTCCTTGTAGGTGCTCAGTCGAACTTATAAATAGAAGATTTTGGAAATTACTGGAGTACTTGCAAACAGGAATTTCACACCAGAGTTAAGATTTTAAAATCATGAGTCAGAAAGCTTTCAATCCAAACAAATGAAGTGTCTATACCCCGCCAGAAGAAATGAACGGGGGGCTGGAAACCAAGGTTTTAAATAACGGTTTCGTGATACGTAGCGGCAATGTTTTGAGTGTAACAATTTCTGTAGTACCGAACGTTACGTAGAGAGAATCGACTATAGTGGCCGTAAATTTTTTAAAATGGCGAAAATAATTTTAAATTGCTTAAATGGCCCGTCACGGTAGAGTATCAACCATAATGATTGTGAATCGAATACGGACCGATATATAACGGAAATTGACTAATACGCGTGTGATTTTTCCCTCTTAATAATGGTATCGGAGAGGTAAAAAACCATTACATTTTTAAGAATGAGTTCTTGGTATTTAACACCATGGTATTGGTAACTTTCCAAAATCTCCTTTACAAAGTTTTTAATAACTTAATGCGCTGTTCGGAACTTGAGGGAAAGAAAAGAAATCAGTAATAGAAAGAGAAAACAAAGACAAGTGTGGAGGAAAATTTGATATGTCAAACAAAAATGCATAAAGGTCCCCATTATTTATTTTTTGCTATAGGCCCCAAAAGTCAAGGTTGCCCTGCAAAAATTACAAGCGTCTTTGACATAGCAATTTTTTGAGATTAATATGACTAGATTAGTTTTTTTTTTTTTTTGGGCCATAAACTATCAAAAAATGAAAGATTTGATATGAAAAAACCAGAAAAAAATAAGTACTGAGAGAGAGGCCGGTGGTGGTGTTTTTTTTTTTTTTTTGGTAAGTATATGAGAGGTGGTTGAGGGTATTAATGGCGGACCATGTGTGGGTAGTTAGGGCGGAGTAAATTCGGTGTCGAGAGTGGGTGCTCCTTAATTTCCCTGAGTAAATTTGAGGGTTTCCCAACAACTGTCCACACCAGAGTTTTACAAGCTGTCCAGAGTTCCCACGAGTTTTTTTGCAAATAAATAATTGAAATATACTACGTAATGTTTTACAAATTGTTATTCTTCTTGAAAGTATGCCAAATCGCATTTTCTGCATGCGAGCGTCACGCACGATAAATGATGCCGCATAAAGCAGCACATATCCAAACTGCGTTTTTGTTTTTGTTGGAACATTCACTTAAAAAATATTTGTTAAAGTGTACACTTAAGCGCATGTGGAACCCTATTTTGTGTACTAAGAATTTAAGTTAGGTAGCTAAAGAGAAATGCACTTTAATTATCCCTCTCCTAATCCATTAGAATTGTAAGAGGCTAAGAGCTAGTATACAGAGATCACTGTTTAGCCTCCTTTGAGCCTTCACGGCTTCACTTATTCATTTCAATGGCCAATGAAGTTGTAATCTCTCTTTGTACTCTTGAGCTTTTTTGAGGTACGTTCGGCCGGCGTAACTGCCACTGCTATTGTTTGCCTTGGTTAGATCCTTTGATTCTGATGGACCAGATTCACCTATGCAAATCTCTATTGAACTTGAACATCAATCGATTACTTATATAGTTAAGAGTTATGTGACTACTTGTATTTGCTTAGTTGGAGAGAGATTACTTGCTCTTGTTGTTGGAGTATTGTCGTCCTTTGTGATGGAAATGTGTAAACTTATCTTGTTAACCTTGTATTAATCTTTACTTAATGGTTGACTTTCTCGTTGGAACATTGTGTGTTAAATGTGCATGCTCACATAGCCGAACTAGCTTGTTACATATCCTAGTGTAGTTGATTGTGTATTCCAAGTATCATTTGCCTCACCTTAAGTTTGAGTTAATTTTGTGGTACCTAAGTCTTCTTTGTACGAATCATGTAGCCCCATGCCACCACGTGCAAAGCGAGGAAGGGAGAGAGATGCCAACACTATTAGGGCACGAGAACCTATTGATGGGCCAGAACTCATGAGAGTCATGGCTGAATCCATGAAATCTATTGTGCAAACCATGAGAGATGAGGCTCAATCTGTAAACTACACGCATTGATGCTTGGGCATTGAAGGCGATGAAGGGATTTTGTCATATGTTACCTCCTGGGGTCAATGGTGGACCTAACCCTTCGGTAGCTAAGGATTGGCTTGGCCAAGTTGAGAAGATTCTTGACACTCTCCAAATCGTGGAGAACAAATTGAGAGTTTCCTTTGCCACTTTTCAATTTACTGTAGATGTAGCTGAATGGTGGACGACGTTTGAGAACACATATGATATTGAAGTAGTGGTGCGATGATTGCTCTTCACAGGAACCGGAAAGCTATAAAAAGTCACCTCTCTGACTTTGCATGTACGAACCATCAAATTATCGAAGTAACAGCGATACATACACTCCTTGGGAGCCACTCCCAGCCACACCCTCTCTCACATGGAGTGTGGTCTGGGCCCCACACTCCATGTGAGAGAGGGTGTGGTTGGGAGTGGCTCCTAAGGAATGTAAGGAAGACCATCCACTCAACCACTCGACTGGCGATGCACTTTGGTTTCTAACTAGGTAACAAATATATTTATTACTTCTTGGGATTTACTTTACCCCTTTTAAAATCCAAAAGCACTAAATCGATCATCACACATCAAATCAAGAGTGCGACGTCTTCTCACTAAAAATTCCCAACTCTCTCATCTCTGTCTATTTTTCCCCAAATGGCCAAACCCACCCAAAATCCTCAAAATCCCCCAAAAGCACTAAATCGATCATCACTCATCAGATCAGGAGTGCGACATCTTCTCACCAAAAATTCCCAAAACTCCTGACCCGATCCAAAAGGGTCAAAAGGTTCACCCTGTTGAACCCTCTAATGATGTGGTGTCAGGTCAGCATTGACCGGCTGACATGGTCGTTGACCGATCCCTCGTGGCATCCTCTGGGTTGTAACCGGTTCGGTTTGGTCCGGTTCCTGGGCGTTTTGGGGTGAATCGGGAAAAATCAGTTCGGGGAAAGAATGGAACCGAAACCGGTTTTCTAGAGTCGGTTCGGTTTCCGTTCGGTTCGTCCCGGTTCTGTAGACTCTAACTAAACTAGCAATACACACAAACATAGATCTATACATATGCATACAAATACATATATATATATACATACATACACAGATCGAGAGAGACTAAGACTAAGACAAAAATAGAGATACCACTATACCAGTTAACAGATCGCGACCACCCTTTGTCATCGCCTGCTTCGCTGTGACGGCTGTGTGAGTTGGAGTTTTTGACTGGGTTTAGCCGTTTGGAGAAGAGACAGAGATGAGAGAAAATAGGGTATGGGCTGAACATAAAAACCGGAGAACCGAGCCGAACCGAACCAAATTTTTTTCGGTTTTTTTTTTAACCGGTTCGGTTTTCGGTTCGGAAATTTTTTAAATTTGAAAACCGGTTCGGCGTATTTTTAAGTCGAACCGAACCGGAAATATTTATATATACGCAAAACGTAAGGGGTGGGGATTGATCCCCTGACCAAATGTAAGGAAGACCATCCATTTAACCACTCGGCTAGCGATGCACTTTGGTTTCTAACTAGGTAACAAATATATTTATTACTTCTTGGGATTTACTTTACCCCTTTTAAAATCCAAAAGCACTAAATCGATCATCACACATCAGATCAAGAGTGCGATGTCTTCTCACTAAAAATTCCCAAAACTCTCTCATCTCTGTCTATTTTTCCCCAAATGGCCAAACCCACCCAAAATCCTCAAAATCCCCAAAAAGCACTAAATCGATCATCACTCATCAGATCAGGAGTGCGACGTCTTCTCACTAAAAATTCCCAAAACTCTCTCATCTCTGTCTATTTTTCCCCAAATGGCCAAACCCACCCAAAATCCTCAAAATCCCCAAAATCAAATACCCTATTCTCTCTAACAAGTATAAAATTATGGTCAAAACTCAATTTTTTTTTAATAAAGCCAAAATACGTGGATTATTGGCCCAATAATCCACCTATTTTGGCTTTATTAAAATTTTTTGAGTTTCGACCACAATTTTATACTCTTTGGATTCGTCTCGAGAGGAATCCAGAAATCACAAAATCTTGACGCAAAACTAGCAAATGCAAAAAAAAATTTGAATAAAGACAAAACGAATAATCCAATAATCCACCTTTTGACTTTTAAGCCAAAGTAGCTCTTATTTTTTGAAAAATCTGGTCAAGTAACCAACCGAACACGGCCTACCCCCATCAGGCGTATAAAACACAGAATCCCAAAGTCTTGACTTAAGCCGGAGGAAAGTATTTTCGTCCTTCCTATGAGGAACCAAACTGAAATGAAGAAGCGTCATTTCCTCCCAGAGAATTCATGTTTTCTAATCGGCTTACTCGCCGGACTAATCGCCGGCGTCTTCCTCATCTTCAGCTTCACGCGAGCCTCCGATAACCCTCTTTCCCGTACCCACGCAGCAGCCGCATCCACAATAACGACGCCGATCCAACTCAGAGCCATACTCCACTACGCCACCTCCCGCGTGGTCCCTCAGCAATCACTCGACGAGATCACCCTCTCCTTCGACGTCCTCCGATCAATCTCCCCTTGCAATTTCCTCGTCTTCGGCCTCGGCCACGACTCTCTGATGTGGGCCTCCTTCAATTCACCTGGCACCACCTTATTCCTCGAGGAAGACCCCAAGTGGGTCCAGACTATTCTCAGAAACGCACCTGATCTCAACGCTCACACAGTCAACTACAGCACCAAACTATCGGAATCCAATGCTCTCCTTTCATCCTACAAATCCCAACCGGACTGCTTCCCACCTGATAACGCCTACCTACGTGGCAATGAGAAGTGCAGGTTAGCGTTGAGTGGGTTGCCAAACGAGGTGTACGATAAGGAGTGGGACATTATCATGATCGACGCGCCGAGGGGGTGGTTCCCGGAGGCACCGGGGAGGATGGCGGCGATATACACGGCGGCGGTGATGGCGAGGAAGAGGAAGGGATCAGGTGTGACGCATGTGTTCTTGCACGATGTTGAACGGAAGGTGGAGAAGGCTTATGCGGAGGAGTTCTTGTGTAGGAAGTATTTGGTCAAAGGTGTTGGGAGGCTGTGGCACTTTGAGATACCGCCCGCTGCTATTGTGAGCAGCGAGGCCGGGAGGAACGGAAGTTCAGCATTCTGCTAACGTGAGCCGCGCGTGTGCTTCGATCTGCCGACATATACTATATTTCGTACTCTTTTTTTTTTTCTTTTCTTTTTTTATAGTTGTGGTTCTGGTCGTCTGGTGGTCTGTCACACATGCACTGTTTGATGTTTGACTCTTGGCCCAACTTGTCGTTTTGCTTTTGTTTTTTGGGTTGATCAGTATTCTAGGCACATGGGTGATGGATAGGATGGAGCAACAAACTGGATAGGTTCTTTTCCTCCTCTTCTTTTTTTATTTATTTTTCGTTTTTGTTATACTGTACTCAATTTCTAAACCGACTGGTGTCATGGTTTTTTTTTTTTTTTTTTGGCGTTTTCGAAAGAAAAAAAATGTTGCATTCTTTGTGGCCTTTTCACTTATTAGCGTTTGGACATACGTGATGCAATGCGTGTCCAAATGATCAGAGAATATCGGCAAGTAAAGTGGTAAACCACCTTTCATTGTTGGACAACTCAATATTCAAAAAGGGAAGGCAAAAAAAACATAAAGAAATTACACTATGTTTGCAAAAACCGTGATCTAGGTCAAAAGCCAACTATTACCATGTTGTCCAAATATGGTAAACTATCACACATGCAAACAAGACGAATATACAAATATTCATAAAAATGAAACATAAATAATATGTATCACAACTATTATGGTCAAAGATGCAATCCTTGAGCAATAAGGAATCATTCCAGTCTTGAAATCCTTAAGCAGTCACGAATCCTTCGAGTCTTGAAATCCTTAAGCAGTAAGGAATCATTTCCAAACTTGAAATCCTTGAGCAATATGTATGTTGAAGACTTAGGCAACAAAAATCGGATCTGAAATTTTTCCCGAGTAAACTGCACAGCCTTCAGTATTTTGGACTTTTCTCCCTCATCTGAACTCCGATTGAACTGATTCCAATTGGGTTGAATTTGAAATTCAATTATCTACAACTTATGTGAAGAACAGAATTTCCAATTCCGATGTTTACTGAGTCAAAACAGTCTTGCAATCTGACCTTAAAAATCTGGAAAAATTCTGCTGCGAGCCAAACATTCTTTTTCTTGACAAAACTTATCTTCTTGTCAAAAAAGATTATTTTCTCCGTATCGTATGTGTAGACACCCCAATCCGGACCCTTGGGATTCCAGAACTTCCCCGATGATGAAAATGCCTAATGAGGACACACAAGGTTTGATCAAAAACTTGAAAAACCCCACCAATAACCTCCCATGAGATTACCAAAATATCCCTTGAAACCCTGGAAATTGCCCAAAACTTCACAACACATGCACCTGGATTGCACTTTTAGGCACCTGGATTGGCAAAATCCAGGCGTCTGGAAGGAGTCCAGGCGCCTGGAAATGCACATTCCAGACGCCTGGATATCAGTCCAGGTTGAGTGTGGTTTAAGTTGATAGTGGGCGGGAACGCGATCTTGGAGGATTTTCTTGCAGAGTTCTGTTAGAGGGAGAGTGGGGGAGATCATTATATCTACACATTGCCCCCTAGATTGACCCCTCACCCTTTTTAAAGGTCCAAGTGGCCCTTTATGGACCCTTGTTTTGCGTATTTAAGAACCTCTTCTCCTCCATTTTCAGGGGCTGAAAAACCACTCTCTTAATCTTACTGTTACTCTGTCAAAACTACTCCAGAACCTTCAGCTCTCACTTCATCACACCTCAAAAACCCATTTCAACCTCAAAAATCACCCCTTTGCTTAATTAATCCATCCATCCACACACTCCCATCAACCAAACTTCATCAAAACTTCTTCAAATTACCCTTTTAGCTCTGTAAATTCTAGAATCAGTAGCTACTTTCCTATAAAATCCATTCAAAAACCATTTCAAGCGTTTGATCAAGCCAAAAAGGTAATTCTTCTACCAATGTGTTCAAAAAGGCCCTGAGGGGGACTCAATCAAGCTTTCTTTGGTCATCTATACCAGTAGAGGGTTTGAGAGAGGTCTGAAAATCAACAAAAGAATAAATCAGTTTGTGCATCAGTACTCAATCAAGGCGCCTGGATCATCACCTTCCAGGCGCCTGCATTGAGTCCAGGCGCCTGGATTCACTCCATGCAGGCGCCTGGATCCCCTTTTCCCCTTATCATGTTTTCTGTTTTCTTTCACATTTTGACCATTTTTGGTACATCATTTGCATGCCTTGATCCGTGGTTCTGAATATTTCACATTCTGAACTTTGTTTGGATGATAATTTAAAGTGTTTTAAGGCTACAATCATGTTTTAAAAAGGGATCACGTAAGTAAGAAGCATTAATATGAGTTTGTGTGTTGTTTTTAGGTTCTGATCACTTAATTTTGAAGGTTTAAAGATGAGATTTTCTATGTTATTTGAACCTATTCTATCATAGGTATCTAAAATAGGCATTATAATTGCATTATTGTTGCATTTTAGCACTATTTCATTGTATTTGAGTCACATTTAAGTTTTAAGATCATTACTGTGTTGCCAAACATTTTCCAGAATGCATGTGAGTTGATCAGAGCTTTGAGTTTGTTGATTTCTGCAAGAAATGGGATTTTAGAGTTTATGTCTGGAAGGCAATCTAGGCGCCTGGATTGACCCTTTCCAGGCGCCTGGACCCAATCCAGGCGCCTGGATTGATCCTTTCCAGGCGCCTGGATCCTATCCAGGTGTGATATGATGGGCATTTGTGATCAGTTTCTGAGATATTCTAAGGCATTTTGGGGACATTTTTAGTGTAATTTTAGCATCTTTTGCATGTAAGTCATCCATTCATTTGCACAAGTACCCACTCATGTCTCATCAATTTTGTTGATATATTCGCCGTGCTTTCGCATAAACCAGTATTAGAAGTCCGTTTAAACAATGTTTTCAAAATCTTTTCAAACATTTAGTAGAGACCGGTAAACATGCCGGGCACGAGGGGTGCTTTAAATTCCTTCCCCTCGCGTAACCTAGCTCCCGGACCCGAGAAATCTCATTTTGGAGACCAGTAAAACATTTTCCATTCCAAGGGCAAAAGAGTCATTTTCAATGGTTTCTCGGGTAAGGTCCTCAAATCCGGGTGGCGACTCCATTCAACCAATCAAAACCATTTTTCAAGTCAAAGCCGTTTCCGTGGACATCGCGCTCCCGCGGGGTGTTCACAGTATGCCCCATTACAGAATCTGTAATCTTACAACAGATCTATATATCTAAAACGATACAACTGAAGAAACAAAGATTTCATCAAAAACTTATACCTCCCACATACTACTATTACAGATTACAAAACTAAACTTGTAATAAAAAAAACAGTAATAGTAACCACGCATAAAACAATTACAAAGCGTGGGATCCAATCACACAATCAAAAACATGTGTGACCATAATAGTGGGATAATCGATTCTGCAAAACAGACGTTAGAACAAACTAGAACTTTGCAAAACAACGGTTAGCACAGTTCTATATCTATGTTCTACGGACAACATGACTTGTTTAATCCATACGCATGATTACAGCCTACTTTGATACCACTGTTGGGAAACGAATCCCAGAACCCAGTAATTATGCGTACTGATTAAACAACAAAATAAATACGAACCCTAAATGGCGGAATTAGGGTTACCTCTCCTCCGTAGACACGAGCGCACGGTGGACTTATTTCTTTTTGTCTAAACCCAATTACAGCACAAACAAAGCTCGACCGTACCTTGCGATCTTCTGCCCTATTCCCTTATACCTCGAATCTCGTACCCGATTGTGGACTCCAACGAGTTCTATTTTTCTCTTTCATAGCCCACTTTTTTGTTCTCACAAAAAACATGTAAGACCTAGAGAGCAAGACGGTATATTTATAGGGCTAGGGCAGGGACCTCAGGAGAAATAAATCTGGGCTCCTTGTGTAAATAAGAAAACCTAATCCTACCAGGATTCTATTTCTTATTTCACAAATTATAATTCATACCACTAAAGAATTATAATTGGACTCCCGTCCTTATCTCAATTATATTTCGAGCTCCACGTTATTAAATACTTATTAATCTCCCCACGTTAAGATTACAGATACCCGTTGATTAAATGTCGATTACTGACAGTAGGAACCAGGGAAGGCCTCCCAAACTGAACGTGCGTGGTTTGGCATGATTGTTATATCCTATCTTATAAACATAGCCTAAAAAGTATGAAGCCAGATCGATGGCATCACCTTTTGAAAGGGTATAGACTAAAGGTGCAAATTCAAGCATCATTTTCTTGCCACTATGGCAAAAATCATTTTGCATAAGGTATACCATAGATATGCAAAAAAATCTCTATCGGATACACCATCTGTAAATCTCCTCTCAGTATGTAAAAAGTTGCCATGTGAAGCATGAGTTCCAGAATGTTTGATATCACTTAAAAATAGTACATCAATAGATTCAGTGATATCAAAGACAGGCCCATAAGGGGGAAACCCAGTAAGAAAAGTCACATCTAAAACTGTGGGAGCCATCATTCCACAGTTGAATCGAAAATAGTTGAATGATGGGCCCCAAAAAGCCAAAGCAGCATGTATAGGGGCAGGGTTTTGTTGTATATCATTTTGAAGTAAAGAGATGACATACGATAGCCCAGTGTCTTCCAACTCTTTCTTTTTGGCCCTCAATATGCGTTTAGTCCAGTCTTCCCATTCTTCATCATAATTTGGCCAACAGGTAAAATTTTTCTTCACCCACTTTTGGAAGTTTAGGGCTCTGTCTTTCACAAGGCCACTTTCTTCAAGGATAGGGTAACATGGTGTGAAGTTCAGAGGAAGGTCAAAGAAGGCAGGTCCAAGAATCTGAGTATTGGGCTTAATAGGGTTTTCGACAAAAACACAGTTCTGCAAAGCACCACTATGGGACTGAGACTTTGCAATTTCCGTATCAACTAACTTCATGAGAACATAGGAAGGAGTACCCTTTGGTATTTCACTTTCAAGTCCATGATTACAGAGGTTTAAGAATGGAGGAGGGAAATAGTGTTTTCTAAACGTTGAGAGTTGAAAGTAACAATGGAAATGTTTGAAGCCCTAGATATATACGTTGTGCCTGAAACGTTATATCGGTTCGGGTTACACGTTGGTTTTAAAAGCCAACTGGGCCTGAAATATGTCCTGGCCCAAGTGTTAAATTGTGTTAAAAAATGAGAATTGAACCCATAAATAATTTTTGGGTTTAATTTTAAGATTGTTATCTTTTTGATAATCATTCTTGTGAGTTTCCCTTAACAGATTTATTTTCTTTAATTGGTTTTTGAATTGGCTCTGAAATGTTAAAGTGCTTCGAATGGCATTATGACAAATAAGACAAACCATGAAGAAAATCAGTAGTCAACAAAAGAGATATTACATACTAAGTTTGTAAGTCCTATTACATTGAAGAAGAAATTAAGCATTTATTGGCACTGGAGCAGCAACTAGAGATGGAATAACTTGAAAGTAGTGAGGAAAACTCCAAGTCACTAAGGCATGAAATCTTGCCCAAGTAAAGGTAAAGAATTACCTCTCCATTTCCCTAACTCTGTTCTCTTCATCCAGTTTGAGTTTTTTCTCAATCAATGGCCTAATTTTTAAAACCAGAATTTTGGCTTTGACTTCGAACTTGGCCAATTTGAAAGAATTCCTCTTCATACGCCTTTTAAACTTCTTTTGTAGCCGTTTCGAAGCCCCAATTGGGACTTCAAAGGAAATTTCTTTTAAGTTTTTCATCTTATTGTAAAGCCTTGTGACTTGATCATGAATAATTTCATAATCATGGAGGTCTTAGTTAAAACCAAAGGCAGCACTACTAGTTTTCATCCACATTCGAAGAAGAGAGATTTGCCTTTGAAAAGAATGGATGAAAGAACCAACTTGCTCAGAGACAACACACTGAAAGGTCTCACAAGCCCACAAGAAGTTCTTTCAAGGGACATCTTCTTCTAGAATCCCCATATCGAGAAAGGCAAAAGCAGCCAACAATTCTTTGGCTTTGGTAACATCAGAATGGGGAAAAAGGGTGTAAGAATAGTCAACATGGGAGGTAATGGGATCAAACTTGATGTTCTTTAACTCTTCAAACCAGTCAGGATTCTCTGGAAGGGCTCAAAGGGGAGGAGAAGTGAAATCAATGAAATCTCCAAAATGAGGCCTTCGAACCTCATTTAACCAATATATATATTGTTTAGCAGCTTTTGCTTTAAGCTCACCATATCCAGGAAAGCCTGATCTTTCTGGCTCTTCAACTTTAAAGAATTGAGGGGTGAGACTAGAGGCAATAAGATTGTCAAGTAATGCCATATTTGGATCATCTCTAATGAAGGGAGAAAAGTATCTACTCATAGCCAGTGAACGGTTTTTACTCCAACCTTTAACACCAACAGGGTCATTCATTTTGACCACTACTATCTCAGATGGCAAGCCCCATAATGATGGTTCTAGAGTAGGAGTAGGAGGTTCCCATGGATTGATGGTTGTTTGCTCTTCCACTTGAATTACCACATAAGAACGATCACTTCGAATTTCACCAATAATTGGTGAAACCAAGTTTTCGGTTTGAAAAAGGGTGTGACCATTAAGGTCCATGTTTTTTTAAGGCATTTTGGGTGTTGATAACATCAGCCATTTGCACTAGTTTAAGAAGAAAAGATTGAAGTTTGGAGAGAAGATTGTTGTTGAATGTTAATCAATAATTGGATTCATTTATAGATGAAATCTAGTATTGAAGCAATTCAAAGTTCTGCAAGTGGAGAACGTGCAAGTTAAACTGCCCACTCCCCATAAATTTCTCATTGGAAAAGAGGAATTGCTCGTAAATCCCTCATTGGAAGTAGAGAAAACTACCAATAACTTCCACATTGGAATTACGTAGGAATTCGAAGCGGTAAAGGCACATTAACACGTATTCAAATTCTTTGAATAACGATGTTAATATGGGGGGTATGTTTACATATAAAATTAACTCATCCAATAATTAATTGACACGTAATTGAGAAAGCCAAACGTTGGCAGCTCATCATTGATGAAAAACATTGGATTAATAAGTTACAAAAGGGTCAATACGATGTCGTATTAATATTGAATTTGAAAGGCATTTATTGGCAGTTATAAGTCAACGGATATGTAAGGAAATTGGCTTCGAAGCCACACTTTTAACTGGTAAATGCATGAATTACACGTGTAAACATATAGAACAAGGCAGTTGGCGGTTAAGACACGTGGAACAAGTCGTGCAAGGTAGTTATTCCTTAAAACTAATTATATGACTTGTTTAAATAACCGTGCAGATTCAAAATTAAAACTTCTGGAGGAAGATCAAAGAAATTCAAGTCCAGATGTTGTTGGAGGGAAGAAACTACCTATTTTGAAATGGAATAATGGAGTTCGAAGTTCATAAATTCAGCGGGAAGTTCAAACTGCAAGCAAGAGCTATAAATAGAAGACATTGAAGAGTGAAAAAACCCTGAACAAATCTTCAACAAACAGCACGAAAAAATGATGCTTGGTTTGTTCATTGGCAAGTAGAATTGTAGTTTTAGGGATTCGAACTCAGTTCGAAGTAGATTAGGAAGTAGTTTAGGAAGTAGATGTTAGTAATTCTTGTAACTATCAAGTGTTTGAAGTTTTTGTTATCTTTCTATTTGAAGTTGAAGACAATTTGGAAGTAAGTTTGTCTTTGATTCATCAATCAAAGTACCTTGTTTCCTTATTGTTCTTTAATTTCCTAAGTAAGTTGGTTTATGTATCTTCACTTTGAAAGAAAAATCCTCTTAATTGAGGTAATTGAACCATTTAAACACAATCACCTGATTAGATTTGGTTTTCCAAAGTTAATCTGAGGGAGAAGATTAAAGACTCTCTCTGGCACGCTCGCACACAATTATTTTACATTGCAAAGAAGTAAAATAACCAAACAGTTAGTGATAGATGTTGTGTTTTGTGTCATGGAGGGATGGAGTCTCATACTAATCTATTTTTTGATGTCCGTTTGCTACTAAGGTTTGGTAGATTTTTAGAAGGAAATGGGTTTGCCCTTCTTATGTGAAGGATTTACCAGATGCCACTTGGGAGTTCAGCATTACAAGGGTAAATCTGTGTAGTCGATCTAAGTTGGGATTGGCAGCTTCTATCTACTATGTGTGGAAGGAACGAAATGTTAGGACTTTTCAACAGATTCAAAATGCGGCTTCTACTGTTGACAAAAATGTGATAAAGAAATTGATGGCTTGTGCTTGTTCATTCATGAGTGGGATTGGTTTCCGTGCTGCTGATATCACTACTGTAACAAATCGGGCTCCCAGGTCAATATGGATGAACTGTGGACCTGGTGATCTGATTGTTGTAGGGTAGACGCTTTGTAGTGATTTTGTGTGTGTGTGTGTGTTTTTTTTGCTTTAGAGCTTTGTTTCCCATTTGTTTTGTTTTTGCTCCTTGTAGACACCCCAATTTTAGTCCAAGTGCATCCCCTATGATGAAAGGAAGATGCATGGTTACCTCGGAACGATTGATTAGAGCTCAACAAAAAAATCAATAAAATAACCAGATTAGCCGAGCGGTCCACTTTGACAGCCGAGCGGTCCAGTTTTCCTCAGTTTGGTCGGGTGGCTAACCTTGTTGGCCGGGCGGCTAACATGATTGGCCGGGCGGCCAATCTTGGTTGTCAAATCGGACAACTGGTTTTGCAGAGATTCTTCGCAGACGAATATATTTCCCGGCGCAGGGAATATCATCATCGCGAAAATCTTTCGGAAGATTTTCCCCATCATTTGCACTCCCCCTCCACGACTATATAAACCCCCTCCGCTCCTCCCATAGAGACAGACACACACCACCAGAAACCAGAAATCCGTTACTCCGCATCTTGAAGCGCTGTCAAACCACCACCTCTCAAGCCTTCGACCACTACCAAAACTCCTCTCCTTATTCACACTCTCTCATTCACCCAATACCCAACCAAAATACTTCACCTGAAGTTTTCCTAGAGAAACCTAAAAGTTTCGTAGCTCGATCGTTTCGTTCCAAAAAGGTACAATTCCGTACATTCAATCGAATTTCCAGCATTCTGAGGGGAGTTATCCCGGACTCGGGATGATTCCCGTAATCATCCCCGGGTTCGGATAACCTTGTTTCAAGCAAAACCCATCCTTACGGCTCTGTATCAGGCGGTATCCTCCGTTATCGCACGTGTACGACCTTACCGGGGATACAACTTTCTTAAAATCCATTCTCCAAGTCCGTTTTCGAACTCAAAGGAACCGGCTTCTCTTTAAAAGAAAGGTTTTCAATGCGCTTTTCCAGTTTGCAAAATTTTAAAAAAAACAGAGGAATGTTGGCCGGGCGGCCAACATAAATGGTCGAGCGGCCAACATGTGATGGCCGGGCGGCTAACTTTTGAGGTATGGGTCCCTCCCCTGTTTCAAACAGAATCGTGCTCTGTTTTCGTGTTTTTCTTGTTTTAAGCCGCGGATATTACGTCGTTTCCCCTCAGGTTCTTCTTATTTACTGTCAAGTTCACATATTTCATTTTATTTTCGTTATGGTTTTATGAATTACTTGTTCATTACTATTGTTCATGTTTTGTATATATTTTTTCTTTGTTTTGCAATAAAATATTTTCTAAAAATCCCATAAAAATTTAGTAGAGACCGAAAATTGTCCGGGCGAGCGGGGTGCTTTTTAACAAAACCTTCCCCGACCGTAACTTGGCTTCCGAATCCAAAATAATCTTTTCGCAGACCAAACCTTTTTCAAAACAGCACAAGAGTCATTATTTTCAACGGTTTCTCGGGTACCAAAATCATTTTCTCAATAAATCCCGGGTGGCGACTATTCATTTCTATTCATCTCTCCTATCCACTTTCTCGCGAGCCGCGTGGATCGACCGTCCACAGAATGGCGACTCTGCTGGGGATTATTTTTATTAATTCTTATTTTGATATTTTGCACTTGTAAAACGACCCTTGAAAGCTTGACAAAACGAACACGCCCCGCGTGGTCACAAGAAAGGAATGGTGTAGTAACAGGGCTATGCTCGACCATTCGGACTGGAGCTTTCCCGGTTGTTTGCTTGAGTAAAGTTTCAAAATAGAAATTAATTTAAGGGTGAGCCAGACTTGAAAAATATTTGTGGGGTTTTGAAAATAATTTTATTGTAAAACTTTTGCATTGCATGTGCATTGATGTTGGATAAGCCTCGCCGCTGCGTCTTGGTTATCCTACTCGGCTTGCCGATGTTAGGACATCCCAAGATTCTCGACAAACCCCGGACGATGATGAGTCAGCCTGCCGTTTGAACTGTTGGAAAAAATACAATGGCAATTCCGAATTCCAAAGAACAAATTCATTCGATATATAATAAGAACAGAATACAATGGAAATTTACAATAACCGAAATTGACAGAATATGAAAACAGAGATACAAACAGTGCCGAGTCGTGTGTAACCACACTCTCCTTAACAAAGATGCGCCGCCTACCGTGGGTGTTGTAGGTTGAATCGACGTCCTCTTCCCAGGATACAACGGCTATAACCACGACCACCAGAACACCACTGCTGGAAGCCTTGGCGAACTCTAACTCTCGTCTGCCTCTCTCTCACAAGAACGAATTCTGAAGTATTTTGATGCACGAATTTCGGATATTGAAACAATGACCCAGAGCTGAGTTTAAATAGCTGTTTGGAGGAGCTGAATCATCAATACGGGATTAATGAGGAGCCTCCCAATTCAATGACGAAATTGAATCTCCCAATGAATTCTGCAATTCATTTCAGAATATGTAACACCAGCCTTGAATCCGAAAATGAATAGGAATTGAATCTGCCATAATCTTCATATTCATGAGGGGAGTTACCCAGCATTAATCCGTACGCGTTTTGAATCCATGGGTGGTCTCGGTTGCCTCGGGAGACCCTCCGAGTGCCTCGGTTTCATTCATAAAATTCTCCAACAATCCCCCCCTTAAATGAAAATTGGCAGGCACACTGACGCAGAGTACAAAGCTGACCCGAGAGAGAGGCAACGGATAATTCCTGCATAGGATAAGTAGCTTTTGGCCTTGAACCTTCCCTTGTGATAGCCTATCGAGTTTACTGGCAAACCAGTGTGCGAACCCGCTTTGAACTGTTCTGCCGCCGGTGTAAACTTAGACAACATACGTCACACAGGACTTCTCCTGACGTAGTTCAGTTCTCACTGTTGGGTTCATTTCGGCCATGACACCCTCCTTCCTGGTTCTGCAAGTATTTTCTCGAGAATTTCGCCAGAATTCTCACAGAAGCGGCCCCACTTCATACTCACATAGGTGACCTTATTTATAAAGGGTATCCTGTTATACCCCGCTCGGCATCTCCGACGCATAAGAGTCATTAATAGCAATGCTTAACCTCTTCCACTTTACAAGCTTCACTGTTTCGCACCATAGAAATGGGCAAGAGATCAAATCTCTACAGTGATCGTTCTCTATTACACGCAACAAGTAGTCTCATTGAACCTAGATCTTGGGATCTCCAGTCAACTAGGTTGGCTACCCCCACGGTAACTATGAGCTTAGTGGCTTTAGCCCCATTCCTCTCGATGCTTTCTCAACTAGCTCTCGAGATAACCCTTTGGTTAGCGGATCCGCAATATTGTCCTTTGACCTTACGTAGTCAATTGTGACAACCCCACTTGAGAGAAGTTGTTTAATGGTATTATGTCTTCGACGTATATGTCTAGACTTACCATTATAATTGGCACTCAAAGCCCTACCAATCGCAGCTTGACTTTCATAGTGGATACTAATAGTTGGCACTGGTTTTGACCATCTTGGAATATCTTCCAGGAACTGTCGTAGCCACTCGGCCTCTTCAGTTGCTTTATCTAAAGCAATGAATTCAGATTCCATTGTAGACCGTGCTATACACGTCTGTTTAGAAGATTTCCAAGCAACTGCTGCACCACCAAGCGTGAAGACATATCCACTCGTGGATTTTGAGTCTTTCATATCCGATATCCAATTCGCATCACAGTACCCTTCTAGGACTGCTGGATATCTGGTATAGTGCAACCCCAGATCACGAGTATACCTCAAATAATGTAGTACTCTGACTATCGCCTTCCAGTGATCGTGTCCTGGATTACTCGTGTATCTCGCTCATGCACTTCTTGAGTAGGCTATATCGGAGCCTTGTACAACTCATCAAGTACATGAGGCTCCCAATTATCTCGAGAATACTCTAATTGGGACACCCCTTCCCCCATTCTTGGATAAATGGAGACTAACGTCCACGGGGTTCTTGCGATGCCCGTATCGGTTGAACTTCTCAAGAATTTTATCAACGTAGTGTTGGACTTCAAGTCCAAGATTTTTAAATGGAGACTAACGTC
>CM029272.1:17047814-17066872 GCA_016920895.1 Vaccinium myrtillus | reverse complement strand
AATATTTATGTTCCTACCATGTTCTCTCCTTTAGGTTCTAGGTGGATCCGGGGGCTTCTGGGTGTGTGTGTTTTGTTGCATTTGGAAGTCGGCAAAACAACAATAATTATACGAGACGATAGATAGATAACACTTCTAACCCAAAACAAGACCCTGGAAATCTTTTACCTTCGCATATATACTGCATGCTTTCGGCAAAAGTATACGAGACGATACTCTGCCCCTTTCTTGTGATCACTGCATGCAAATTCTTTATGTTCAACCTTATGTTTGGACTAACTCACATGCAGCTCAATTAATTTTCTTCTCGGCTCGGTCAAATGCAAATAATTCGCATTTGTAATACTCCCTCCGTCCATATTTCTTGTCCACTTTCACTATTCACGACATCTCAAAAAATTGTTTATATTTTCTAATATATAATGTTATTTATATACAATATGGATTTTGTTTGATGGTTCATGATGAGTTCCAGTGGCGACTCCAGAGGTTCGGAAGCGTGGGGTCATTCATAAACGTCAAAGACTTTTACCAATCATAAATCAAAGAAAAAATCACAATAATGGCAACTAAAAATCTTATTCCAACAAAAATCACATTTAAAGCTCAACCTATCAAGACAGATCAACATCTCTTTGTCAAACGAACAAAACGAATGACTAAGATTCAAACAAACCACACAAATAATGTAAAGACCCGGTTTTTCATTAATTATTAATAGACCTTAAATAATTATTGTGCATAATATTATAATTTGAATTTCCCTAACAATTTCATAGCTAGCTCGTAAAATATATATATATTAGAGTAATAATAATTTTTCATATTTGAATTTGATTTTGTTAAACCCCTATCTTTCCTCCCACTCTCCTAATAACTCTCTACCACTCCACTTGCCCATAAATCTCAATCTCTATCTCTATCTCTTTTTCTTTTAATTCTCCCTCTTTCTTCATTTGTTAGTCCTCTTTATCTTCTATCAACTACCTATATTTATCTCTTCCAATATTAATTCCTTCTACATTAATTCTTTCATTCCCTCACTCTCTCTATCTCTCATACGGCTCCCTCTCCCCCTTTTCATCAGGTTTTTCTCTCTCTCTCTCTCTCTCTCTCTCTTTATTTCTCTCTTTAACTATAACTTTCAATGTCTCTCGGTGATTTTTCCTATCTCTTGCAGTATTCTCACTCCATCACGGTTTCTTTATTTTCTTTGTGGAGTATTGGATATTTACTCTTTTATTTACAGAAATTCATACCTTCGGTGACGTTTGATATTCGGTTTGCGAACTTTCGTTTTGTGCTTAAATCTACGGAGGAAAGGTAGGACACCTTTAACCTAACTTTTACTTTAGTATATTTTTCTGTATAGTTGTGTGTACGTGGAAATAAGTATTTTAAATTGTTGGAAGTTGGATCATTATCGTATGGGTAGCAGAAGTTAACAAGTGATGATGTCGGAAAATAGAGATTTTGTGCACAGTTTCGTTTCTGCTATTTTTCGATTATTTCTGTTCCGTTTTAGAGAAAACTCAAAACAGTAAGGTTGCAGATCTCGAAAAAATAATTGGAGTCCATGTAGAACTTGTCTAAATCCGAGTTACGTAGAATTTAGTATGATTTTTCGAAGTTTCTGCTGTAGTGGAAAAACGAGACAGAACACGATTTACTTTTAAAACCCGTTTTCAACATCTTAATGAAGGAATTGGAACTCGAGTAAAACACATTATCTGTTCGTATTGTGAAGTATAATATCCCTGTAAAAATTCGTGATTTTTAGAGTTAATTTACTATTTTTAACAAATCGAGGAAGTTGCCCGTTTTACATGCCGTATTAAGTTTTCTCTAACCTTGTGATTGTTTTATTGTTATGTGAGACTTATGTGAACAATGACCCACGTGATGCATGAATTCACTTATTAAGCACGTTTGATCGAAACGTTTTGTGTGTAAGGACGAATGAATATAATCGCGATATTTGGGGTTGGGACGCGTCCGGTATGGGTCATAAGCCATGCGCAGTGTATACTTTTAGGTAGCTTTGCTGTGTGATCGGGCGCCGGAAGTATACTGTGGGTGGGAGCCGATGCCGGATGGAGATTGATCAATGTGTGATCAATCGTGAGCCTTGCACAGTATACCCCGAGGTGGCTTTGCTGTGTGATCGAGCACCTGAGGTATATTGTGAATGGAGGCCGCTGATGGAAAGTATTTGTCGGAAACGAGAATGAGAATAGTGGAATTTTGAGAATCGATGTGCTGAGTAATGATGATAAAAATCTGAGTATTTCATTCAAATAAAATTTCAGTTATGTGTGTATTTGTTGCATGAATATCTTTAGTAAATGGGTGGTTTAGGGCGCCCTACTGAGTGTAATTTTACCACTCACGGTGCTACTTTTTGTGGCCCTGGTGTCCCCAACGCCAGGTACAGAAGGAGATGAGGAGCCGCCTGCTGATTGTGAGACGATGGAGCAGCTAGATGGGAATCAAGTGGTGGACCCATGGTTTTATCAGTAGAATTAGCTAGATGGCTCTGTCATTTTATTTCCGTTGGAATGTTTTTTTTAAATAAATGTATAAGTTTTTCAGACAGTGTTCAAATTCAATTTATTTCAGCTGTAATAAGTTAGTTTACTTTTAATTTTTGCAAAAAAAATTATTAAGTATTCTTTGGATTTTTTTAATGAAGTTGGTATTTTATTTAAATAATTTTGTAATTTATTTATTAACGTACCCAATTTTAGATAGTTTAATGCAAAAATCTAAGATTTTATCAACTCTCTCCACGAATGGATAAAATCAAAGGCTTGATTTTATCAGATTTTGATAAAATCTATTCAAGAACTCACCCTAACATGTATATTCTCTTAACTTCTTTTATATTTCAAGCTGATTTTTCCAAAAAAATAAAAAATAACTATAATTTTTTGAGAACCGGTCTCACATTTGCACAATCTATGAGGTTCTCTCACCTGGCATTGGGCTCTGAAGCAAATGTAAAATCAAGACCTCCTACTATATATTACGAGGAATGGGAAGATTCCCAGAAAGCTTAATGCAGTTTTGTCCTTGAAAAATGACAGAAATAATCCTCAACAAAAGGGAAATGGACATTCTCTTGAGGCTGGATATGTTGAATTATATTTACCGGAACAAACAAGGCAAGGTGAAAACCCGCTTGGAGTATGAATATGGAGATCCACAGTTATATGTTGTAATGGGTGTTTATAGGCCGAATAGATTAACCAAGCCAGTAAGTCACTGGCCAAGCTGAGCAAGGCTTGATAGGTGGCCGGTAGAGGTGGCAAATGAGTAGGTTGGATAGGGTCTGAGTGGCTTGATATGAGTTATGGGTTAAATATGAATGGGTTGAATATGAGCCAATTGTATACGGGTTGAAAATGAGTTAAGTCGAACCCAATCTGACTTTTTTTTCTTTTGTTTTTTCTTTCCTTGTTTATGAGGGACTCAATTTTAATTGCTTTAACCAATTTGACATGTGTCGTGTTAAGATGCATGCCAAGTTTATGGGTGCAAACGAGCCGAGCCGAACTTTGTAGTGTTCGAGCTCGGCTCGCTAAGTACACGAGCCAAAAAATCGAGCTCGAGCTCGGCTCGGTCATAAACGAGCCGAGCCCTTATCGAGCCGAGTCAGGGTAATTTACTTAACGAGCCTCCTTAAACGAGCCGAGCCTATGCAATCGAGCCGAGCTTTTGCAAGCCGTGCAGAGCTTTAGCGAGCTCCTTAACTAAACAAGCCTGAAAATCTCGCTCGGCTCGTTTACTTATCGAACCGAACCGAGCCGAGCTGAGCCTTAACGAGCCTGAAAATCTGACACGTGTCGCGTTAAGATGCATGCCAAGTGACCCAAGTGTCAATGGTTCCCGTCACAAATAGTAACTCAAAAAAAAAAAAAATCTAAATCCTCTCTCATAGTTTTAGTTTAGTTTTAGTTTTAGTTTAGTTTAGTTTTGTTTTGTAATTATTACACTCATTTCTTTCTCTATCTCTCTCCACTTATTACACCTTTTGCCAAAACTAAACTAAAACTATTAAACGAACAAGGCCAATCTTGAAACTTGAAAGCAATTCACAGATTAAGAAAAAAAATGCCTGCAAGAGCTCACTCAAGTACATTCGAATTCTTACAAATGATGCAATTATCTGTTACACTAATCGATGCATTATATATACATACAAATAATGTTGATTTTGGTGAGGAAAATCGAGAGAAACCCACCTTTGATTTTAGCTTAAATATGAGAAATTTTGAGAAGTGAAAGGGGAAAAGAAAGGGGCTCAAGGGAACTGGAGAGAGAAAATCAAGAGAAACTTACTTGGAAGAACTCTTCAATTTGATGTTCTTCAAAGTTCTATAGTTTCTTTACTATTCATTTTGTGAGACAAGAAGGAAGATGTATGGAATAGTAAAAACAACTTGAGAATAAGTTTTGAGTAGTTTTAGGTAGGTAGGAGAAATTTAGTTCCATTTATAATGTGTGGTAGGTAAGTAAAAATTCAGATTTGTTGCACCTAGTATAAGTTGGAAAAAATATCTAAATAATATATTGAGTAAGGCTTTATGGATCAATAGTTAGTAGGAGTAGTTACTATAAAGAATTGTTATAGGGTCCATTATAGTTTTTTGTAACACCTCTAGTCCACCTAATGTTTTCATAACATCTCTAATCCACCAAACCACTTTTTTTATTCTCTTAGGTCCATTCTATTTTTTTACTAGACAAATGTACCCTTACATTAAATTTAATACATAATATACATTTACCGAAAAAGTCGCCGGCACCGGAAATCCGCCGGAAAGTTGGCGGAAAATTGGACTTCGCCGGAAAATTGACCGGCGCAGATGTGGTTATCTGAACTATGTCATTTTTTTGAAAAACCTACTTAGGATCAGATGTGGTTATCTTGACTCGCAAGAGGTGGTTATCTGTACTCATAAGATGTGGTTATCTGGGCATATTTTTGTTTAAAAAACTTACTTGGGATCAAGTCCTCAACCACCCAAGCACTACAAGGTAGCAGCACAAACCCTCTGTTTTTAACATAAAAATTTTACTGAAAATTGAATAAAACAAAAAAACTCCTTTTTCAAAATGGAGGTGGTTATCTAAACTCATAAGAAATGGTTATCTGAACTCATAAGAGGTGGTTATCTGAGATTAGATGTGGTTATCTACACTTAGAAGATGTGGTTATCTGGACAATTTTTTTAAAAAAAAAGCCTAGCCATATAAGTTACTCCAGAAAAGTGAATCAACAAGTATAACACACTTTATTTGTTGGGCACTCGGGTTTGTGAAGCCTCATTCGATTCGGACACTAGGTAAAAATCTCTTCTTTCTACTATAGATTATTCTTCATGCATTGTGTGTTATTGGTTAGGCCAATTTCTCAAAATTATTCTCTAATGCTCTAACCCCACATTCTATTTCCAATTCTCAGTCTCAAACACCAGTATCCACACACAATCAAAAACCCAAATCAACCCATAACCGAAAACATGCGAAACAATTACCTTTATCCGAAAACTGGATATACATATCCATTTTGGAAGAACTAGTCGGACTCTTATACGGCCCACCATTCTTAGCCCTATCCCTAAGCAACTCCTCAAGCTCCTTGTAATACAACATCTTCGCCAAAGCCCCACTACTACCTGAACAACTCCTATTATCCTTGCTCGCCTTCTTAAACTCCTTCAACAGATTCCTCCACTTATCCGTACACATACTCGTCGTCCGATCAAACTCTTTCTCCCTCATCTTGGCCGAGATCTGGTCCCACAAATGCTTGTTCGATTTCGAGGTATTGAACAGCCCATCTACTTCTCTTCGAAAACTTATCAAGAACCGGGGGTCATCCTGGACCCACGTCTCGGCCCTCTTTTTGGGCGCTTTTACTTCGTTTTGGTCTTCGCCTCCGCTGCTTTCGTTGAGAATCAGTTGTTTTTGTTGGTGGTGGGGGTGGTGAGGTTGGAGGTCGCCATTGGAGGAGACTTCCATTACCATGTCTCTCTCTCCTTTGTAGAAATCGATTGGACGAGGCTTTTCTGATAGGTACATGGTCATGCAACAGAAACCCTAATTGGGTTTATCGGGTTTGATAGTTAGGAAATTGGCGGTTTTACAGTGGGATTGGAGGAGAGAGAAGGGGAGGATATGTGGAGTGTGTGGATATGGAGAGAGAGAGAGGGAGGGGGTTCGGAAGAGTTGAACAGCTGGGTATCTCTAGAAGTAGAAGAAGAAGCTGGGGAGAGAAGAAGCTGGGGTAGTTGGGTCTTTTGCTATTCTAGTGGATCTTATGTCTTAGAGAATATTTGGGTGGACCTTAGACTCTAGGAAATTGCTATAGTGGACCCTATACCAACTCTCCCTAGTTACTATTATATTAGTCAATTATATCAATCACTTATTGATTGTTGTCAACCAAAACTACTGTTAACTAGTACATTTAGTAATAACATTGATTATATCAACCTACAGTAACCAATTCATTTTAGCCAATTGTATTAATGCTCGCTCAATCATCACTATTTATCATTGACTCTTAGCTTTGCAACTTATATTATATTGATCAATTTAAAATGGTTTGATCAATCACTTAAGCTCTTAGTTGAATGACTCTAACTACAATCGATAATTAAAATTAATCGTCAATCAAGCACTACCCTAATGTCAACTACAACTATTAATCATTACAATATCATGTTAACCGATAGCAAAAATTAATTTAATTTCTTGTTCTGTAAATGTGATTGAATAGTCTAATTGTATTAAATACTTTATCTTAATTTAGTGGAAGGTCCTACTAAATCATTTAATATTTATTACTAGTTGTTTTAGCATTTTTCATTCAACATTATTATTACAATTATTGTAGTGTGTGTTTAAATAAAAATTACTTTTGCAAGTTTTCAAAAATAATAAATGAATATCCTTTTTCACATGGGCATCATAAATTTAATAGTTATTGCAAGAAAAATTATTTAAAATCATTTTAATGTAATTTGGAGATTAATATTATTATATGATTCATATTTTTATTTTCAAAAAATTGTTCTAACAAACATACCTACACAAATTAAAAATTTTGACTAAAGCCTTTTTTCATCTTATTTTTTAATCTTGTCCACGAAACAATAGCTTAGCTAAAGGGAAAAATTCGGAGTGGATTAAGTAAAAAGTGATGTGGTTTTATAAAACCTCAAAAGTAAGGCTTTTCTCGCTCAAAATAGTGACATGTTATCGGATTGATCAGTTAGCCTTATTTTGTGGTAAGTACTCCCTTATTTCGTGGCAAGAACTAGCTTATTCTACTATAATTATTTTCTTATTTGGTAGTATGTACTTCTAGTGTTCGTGCTAAGTAAAGTACGATTTTTTGGAGGAAAAACCGCAAAACCACCTTGTTTTTTGCAAAACCACCCTACTTTGTGTGTGATTTTGATCCAATGGCTCAGATTCATCTATTTTTTTTTATCTAATCTAATGGCTTAGATTTAGAGGGGCACCAATGCCTCAATACCACATTGGGGCATCATATATAGAAATTTCGCAATCTATAGTAATATGTATACTGGTTTTGTCTTTTTAATGGAATTGCACTTATCATCAATAAATAGAATAGAAAGCTACAGATAAGTATACCTAAATGAATATCCTTTTTCGTATGGGCATCATAAATTTACTAATTATTTCAAGACAAATTATTTTAAATTATTTTAAATGTAATTTGGAGATTATTATTATTGTTATATGATTCATATTTTTTGTTTTCAGAAAATTGTTCTAATAAAAATACCTACACAAATTTAAAATTTAACTAAAGCTTTTTTTCGCCTTATTTTTTAATCTTGCCCACCAGACAATAACTCAACTAAAGGGAAAAATTCGGAGTACTAAAAAAAGTAAAAAGTGGTATGGTTTTATAAAACCCCAAAAGTAAGGTTTTTCCCGTTCAAAATGGTAACCTGCTACCTGATTGACCAGTCGGCCTTATTTTGTGGTAAGTACTGCGTTATTCTATCGTAATTATATTCTTATTAATTTGGTGGTATGTATTTCCAGTTTATGGTAAGTAAAGTAAGATTTTTTGGAGGAAAAATCAGAAAACTAGCAAAACCGCCTTACTTTTAGCGTGTGGTTTTGATTCAATGGCTCATATTCATCTATTTTTTACTTGATCACTTAAATTTAATAGAGCCCCAATGCCCCAATGCCACATTGGGGCATCATAGAAATTTCGCAATTTTTTTTTTTTTTTTGGACATGTCAAGTCATTTCATAAGAAATGCCATCCGGCAACGATTACATCCATAAACAGGAATGAAACCAAAACCACTAACAATTGAAATGAGCATGACATGACAAGGCTTTTAAGGGCCACTAACTCGTAGACACACCTAACAATTGAAATGAGCATGGCATGACATGGCTTTTAAGGGACACCGACTCGTAGACACACCTGCCTAAGCAGACCTGACACCTTAGGGACAGAATGATGATTCCTATCAAAGGCTAGCAGTAGAGAATCCAATGGATACCCAGTTCAAACCATTGAACAATAATGCGCAGATGTAATCAACAACAAAGCAGAAAATAAAACAAAAAAAAAAGAACAGCTAAACGAAACCCAACAAAACACTATGCTGCCACACTGAGTCTACCCATTGAGTCACCCCACTGAGTCGCACCACTGAGTCACCAAGTGTTATTGAGTTCACAATCTAGCCGCTTCCCCGGAAGAAGCCCAAGCTCCATGGCCGGCCGCCTGCGGATTTGGAGCTTTATTGCATCGGAGGGGGCCAAACCACCCGAGTTTCAACCCTTCGTCAGATCTACCGAAAAGCCCCGAGACAGATGGCGAAGGAAGGTTCAAAGATGAAGGTGGAGAAAGAGACCGGTGAGGGTTGGTGGTGGTTGGCGGAGATGGAGAACGGTGTTGGTAGGTGGCGGCTGGAGGAGGGAGGTTTTTGGAAAAAGGCTAGCAGTAGGACAATGGAGGTTGGTGGCGGCCGGTGGACATGGAGGACGGTGGGGGTAGGTGGCGGCTGGACGAGGAAGGCTGATCTGAATGAGGCATGCGATAGACTGGCAGGGGTTGAAAACCGGTGGCCGGCAAAAAAGGTCAGGGGGTGGGGTGCGGGCCCCCCGACAGAGATCAAAAAGAGGAAGGAGGAGAGGGGAAGAGATGGATGAAGAAATTTATGGTAGGAATAATGGAGGAAAGGGGCGGCGGCTCAGATGGAGATGAAACCCTAGAGGTACAAAAGAAGACGAAGTTCCTAGAGAGAGGAGACCCGGCTCCTAGATTTTGAAATTTCGCAATCTATAGTAATATGTATACTGGTTTTGTCTTTTTAATGGGATTGCACTTATCATCAATAAAATAGAATAGAAAGCTACAGATAAGTATACCTGAATGAAAAAAAGAAAGTGACGTGGTAAGTCGCGGACAAACCAAGAAATTAAAGTCATATTGAACCCATTTTCAACCCAACCCATGTAATTATGGGTTAATTAATATGGGTTCAACCCAAAACAACCCATATTACAATTTTGGGCGGATTGAGTTGGATTATAAATAAGCAAATTGGGTTGTGTTCATGGGTTGGTTTGTCAATTGTCACCTCTAGTGGTCGGTTTTACGTAATCATGATGGTATATCGAATCACCACTGGTTAGAAAAATGCTCAAAACTTAGATTGCGTGTGTTAGGAGGGGCAATGGATAATATCCCTAGGAATACCAAATAGAGTATTTTTCTTATCAGCAGGAATACCACATATTTCCACATTCAATTGTGACAAATCAAGCTATGCCAAATTTAATCCTCTCAAAAGCTGGATCTAAGCATGCGTGTTTTGGGTTCAAGGGGAGTGCTTCCTTTAAGAAATTGAGCAATATATAATAAATCATATTATGGCTCTTCAAATATGGTGAGTATTGAGTATACATTATGATATTTTCGGTATTTTTCTAAAAGTCATCCTCCTCATTATAAAAATATCATTTTAAACACTTACTTTTGACTACAAGAAAAATGCGGTATTTTTAGTGGAAACTCAGCCTAGCTAACTATAAAAAATTTCACTACAACAAAAATGATAAACCGTGACGAAATTCTGGTGACGAAATTAATTTTTGTCTCCTATACGACTATTTTGAGAGGAAAAATATAATTCGTCTCTAATTGGGAGGATAAACAAAAATAAAGGTGACGAAAATTTTATTTCGTCTCTAAACTTGTGGAAGAATGGAATTTTTGGTGACGAAAATATTTTTTTCCTCACTAATATGACTATTTTGAGAGGAAAAATATAATTCGTCTCTAATTGGGAGGATAAACAAAACTAAAGGTGACGAAAATTTTATTTCGTCTCTAAACTTGTGGAAGAATGGAATTTTTGGTGACGAAAATATTTTTTTCCTCACAAATATGACTATTTTGAGAGGAAAAATATAATTCGTCTCTAATCTAATTGGGAGGATAAACAAAAATAAAGGTGATGAAAATTTTATTTCGTCTCTAAACTTGTGGAAGAATGGAATTTTTGGTGACGAATTTTTTTCTTGGTTATATGGTTAAATGCTCCTATCTAATAAGGATTTCTCTATTGTTGTTGCAGTTTACAACGGAGGCAATGTTAGAGCACGTGAATAAATAAATTGCTTCAGATATCAGGATCAAAGCTACTCTTCGGTGGTGAAGCTTTAGAAAACCATTCTATTCCTTGGTTATATGGTGCTATAAAACAAACTGATGTCTTTGTTCCACTGGAAGAAATATTGATGGAAAGCAATATTCGGCTTGTCTTTGTCATCCTCTTCTCTTTTCCTTTTACACTTTCTTTTACTTTGTCGAGTTTTGTTGGTCAATCTTGCTGCTGATCAAAAAAAATATCTAGACTTATGTAAAGGCAACTCATGACAAAGCTAGAGTGGCCTTGTGACAATATTTATGAAGGTGTTCCTTTATTAATGCGATATATGTTTATTATCGTAAAATAGTTTCTTGTTTGAATTCTATTGGATTCTAAAATGCACAGGATATGATATTCTCATAATAGTGGGAGACGATTTATTTTGTCACCTATATTTCTCATATATGTGAATTAGGTGACAATTTTTTTTATCACTAAAGGAGTTTCTATATGAAGATTTACAATTATAGGAGACGAAATTATTTGTCCCGTTTACTATTTTAATAATAGTGATTAAATTCTACGGTGACGAAATTTTTTGTCACCTATGTAGTTTCCTTCATCAATTTCTAGTCACCATTAGTGACGAAACTAGTGAGTGGTGGGTGATGAATAATTTGAAAATTGGTGATGAAAAATTTCGTCACCAAAATTTACTGTAGGTGACGAAACAATAATTTCGTCACCAGGTGACTTTCAGAGACAATCTATAGGTGGCAAAACTATTTTTCGTCACCAAGACTATCGGAGACAAAAACCATGCATTTCATGACGATTTCATTCGTCTCCAAAGACCAAATTTCTTGTAGTGTTTGCTGATAAAAATAGATTAAAATTTCTTGAGTGGGACTCATCAATAAAAATAAAATAAAATGTTGTTGAAGACAAGACATATCATCACCTAAGTTGAGGAGTGAAAGTTATATCATTTTGAATCTTTTGATTTTCCAAAATTGAAGTTGTGTAGAACATTCAGTGATGTACCCAGAGAAATAGAGCTATCAACCTAACATGACCACCTATATATATATATACAGTGAGCTTCACCTCCAAACCTTAAGTTACGGACCTACCGTCCGGACTCCACTTTCCGGACCAAATTTTGACGATCCGAACCGTTAGATGTGTTTAAAAGGTGTTTTCAAGGTCCAACGCGAAGATTCGGCAAAAAAAAATACCCGGAAAGGGTTGATCGGAGCAGTTTTTCACAAAAACGCTATATATATATAGTGTGAGCTTCTAATGAGGACCTCACCATGAGGACTTCCATGAGGACTTCACCATCCGGACCAAATTTTCATGATCCGAACCGTTAGATGTTTTTAAAATGCATTTTCCAAGGTCCACGCGGAAAATCTTCAAAAAAAATACCCTTCCGGGAAGGGCTTGATCCACACCTTTTGTTTTGTTAAAAAACGCTATATACGGATCGTCAAAAATTTGATCGGGAAAGGGAAAAACCCTTGGTCCGCATGGAACTTCCAATGAGGAGTCCTCATTAGAAGCTGACTAAATATATATATACACCGCGATCTGTCAAGGATCCCTTTCCGGATTGAAGGGTTTTTGGTGTTTTGATGTTTTTAAAAATTGTTTTTGGAAATGCAATGTCTTTGAACACGGGGAAATCTTCAAAAAAAATACCGGAAGGGCTTGATCCAGTAGTTTTCGCAAAAAATATAAATATAAAGTTTTTTGAAAGTGCTGAAAAAAGCTTCCTTGGAAGATTTTCCGGTGGACCTTGGAAAACACCTTCTGAACACATTGAGGATGTCGTCATATCATGGAGTCATGGAGTCCCGGATCCCGAGGAGAAGTGGATACATATAATATATATATATATATATATTATATGTACCTCATGGCCCACATGTTAACGTAGCTCCCTGCATGATTGGTAAACGCAAAGTAGTTATTTATCCAATTGCCAACTGTGCACTGCAACATTTTTACATGTTATGCAAATTGTTTTTTTTTTTTTTTTGAGAAATAGGAAGAAGATTCATTAGATAAAAGCCGATCATACAACAGAAAGAGTAGAAGTATCCAAATACGAACAAGACAATAAAAAGAAATTACACAACATTAATGAGCGTAGTAGTACTAGAAGGCTGATAAGATACTTCTTCGCCATTGTGCGAGCGAGAAACAAAAAAGTCCAAAACATGCTTGGCAAGGATATGAGCTCTTTGGACATCTTGACGCGCAACCTTAGTGATTTGACAAAAAGATAGCTTTGAGATCTCTGAAGCTAAGTTGCGTAGCAAAAACATGTCATTGTGATGACATTCAGCCTTCCCTGCTATCTGCATGATTGCGTTAAAACAGTCAGAGAAAATATAAACCATATTATAGTTATGAGATAAAGCCCATTTAATCCCTTCATAACATGCTCTAATTTCTGTTTGGGTAAAGCCCATTTAATCCCTTCATAACATGCTCTAATTTCTGTTTGGGTAAAGCCCATTTAATCCCTTCATAACATGCTCTAATTTCTGTTTGGGTAGGAGTCAAGGAATGTGTGGATAAAGCGCGCTTAGCAATAAGGAGATAGAAATATCATTAATAAAGTCAACTTGAGGGCAAAAAAATACAAGAGTGGCCACTGCAAACTGAAACCACATAACGACATAAACAAGAAATATAAATACAGACAACAAAACAACAAAAGATAGGAAATTAAAGATTTCATCACCGGTGTCCGGGTGAGGAACAAAATGACCTAGCGCATGTTTGGCTAGGAGATGAGCGCATTGGACTTCTTTCCTGTCTGTATTGTTGTTGGGCTACGTGTCCACTTGGTTCGCTAGATTATTTGACAATTTTTTTTTTAATAAAAGCAGATATAGAATAAGCAAACTTGGTTGACAGATAATGGCTTATTCTGTGAGTTATTTTTTATCTAGGAAATTAAGCAACTTATTCATGGAGCATACTTGTTTGGCAAATGATTACATTGTTTACTTACAATGTGAGTTACTTTTGAGAGCAATTAACTAAATTATCTTTTTTTAGACAAACTTATTAATTGAGATTACTTATTGCCAAGCTGGCTTGAGACAAAACGAGCATGACGAGCGCATTAAGCTCCTAAATTTTGATAAATATAGGAGCCCTTTTTACGTGTAGTCCTAAAAATATGTTAAGTACATACATTTTACCCTAGCAAATTTATGTTATTTATTGACCAATAGCTCTAGCACAAGCCGTTATGGATTCGTCTCGATGAGACGAATTCAAATAGTATAAAATTATGGTCAAAAGTAATATTTTTTTGAATAAAGCCAAAAATAAACCAATTTATTGGTTTAATTTTGGCTTTATTAAAAAAAAATTAGTTTTGATCATAATTTTATACTCTTTGGATTCGTCTCGTCTCGACGAGACGAATCCATAAACCACGAGAATTTGACGCAAACCTAACAAATGCAAAAAATTTGAATAAAGACAACAAAAAAAAAACTAAAAAACCAGTTTTTTTTTTTTAGCCAAAGGAGCCCTTAGTGCGTGTGCAAGAGGTCTCATATTTGAGTTGGAAGAGTAACATCGATCTGCTACTGTAACTTAGAAACAACTAAAACCTTTGCTGTGGGAAAAAGAATTACATATTGACTCGGAGATTCTTCTACTCAATATCTTTTTTCCTTTTTTATGAACAATTTTAAACTTCTGTAATTGACTTGTAAACCGCGGGTCCTATAAAGGTGTGTTTGGCCTAAATAAATTTGTCTTAAAGACAGTCGAAGAATTTGCTTTTAGGGATATTTTGTTTAGCATTTCATCAAAATTTTGAGGAGCAATCATTCTTAACAAGAGGAATCAGAAAATTCTAGAAAAAAATCGAAGTTGAAAAACTTCAGATAAGAGGACACCAAGGACAATGACAACTATTTCAAATTTTAGACAATTAAATTTTTTTAGCGTGAACTCGAAACTTCAAAAATACGAACAAACCTTGCCCAACCATTTCTAGTAGTAGAAAAGAGGTCCGGAGAAATACGTGGCGGTACCCAAGCCCAAGAGGCATTGAATTTTTTTTTCCTTAGGCCTAGTTTGGATGATGGCAATCTTGAAGGGGAATGAGAATCACACCTTCTTTCTATGATTTCAACGTTTGGAATAGACAAAGAGCGATAATGTGATGTGATGCTTCTATGATTCCGATGTTGGGAAGAAACAAGAATGAAAAAGTGATCCTTGACGACATATTCAACCAGTAATTATATTTCCAAACTGAGTGGAAATCTAATCCATCTCTTACTCGGCTTCGTTCAGTTGTCGGAAATGATGCGCGGGAAATAGATTCCTGTGCATGTTCTATTGACAAAGAACCTTGCAGGAAAACAAAAATTCTTTGCTTTTGGCAAGATTTATTTTGCGGGAAAGTGTTTTTCAATAGAATAGTTGGAGCTGTGGGTCCCACAACTTATTTAGTAACTGAACACATAGAAAGTTACGGGGGAGTTGATTTGTGTCACGCCCTCCAAATTTTAAAAAATATCCATTAATAAAATCCACGTGGACGGTCAACACGTCCACGGCCACGTTGAAGTCCAAATAGAAAAGTCAAATCAACAACATAATACATTAAAGTTTACGGGCACCCGAGCCCCAAATATACACATACATAAGTTTTAAGTGAGTTTTCAACCCATCGTCAAAAGAGAAAACGTAAATAAGTTACAAAATCATCTTGGCAAAAACGCTACTTCTAAGATGATGATATAACTCTTATAACTCTTCCATGAGCCTTTCAAAAAAAAAATGATGCATGCAAGCACTCCACGCACTCCATGATCATGCTCCTTGATGGGTACCTGAAAAATTTATTGGTTGAGCTACACTAGCCCAGTAGAGAAATATCTAAAGATTCTAAGTGAAATGAAATGTACATGAGCAATAGACAAGGAAAACATAAACCATGAACAATAGTTGAGAGAGAGTGAGAGAGTGTTAAGGTTAAGGACTAGAGAACAACACATAGGCTATTGGATTCCATCTACTATCGTCTCTCGTGCTTAACTCATGCCCGACTCGTACCCGGCACACCACAAGTGTCCTACACGTTTACCATATGTATCTCATTCCTCTTAATCATTTCATTATTTTTCCGGGCATGCCATATAGGCCCCGTGCCATTCCGGGCATACCCTTTTCGGGCCCCGTGCCACTCATTTCACGTTCACATTATCACTTATCAATACGTAATCCCAACTTGATATCCCATGTGACTCACACGTCACTCAACCATTTCCATGTGTCCCAGACTCTCTACTCGTCCTTAGTGTGTGCAAAACACCAATGTGTGAACCGTGTCCTCACGAAACTCATCTTTAATCGCAAAACAAGTGTCATCAATCATCCCTCAATATCGATGAGTACCAAAGTGTTGCTAAGGTAGAAAAAGTCCAACTATAAGTGAAAAACATGTTTAAGGACCAAACAAGTGCTTGGGGGTGGGCCAAAACAACATAAACAAAACCGCCCATGAAGCTGTCAAAACCGCCCGGGCGGGTTTTCCAGAGACCATGCCGAAAAAGTGCAAAAATGAGAATTTTGGGGATTTTGCTACACAACTCCAAATTGGATGATTCCAAAGCCAAAAATCAATGGAATTGGATGGAGAATGACAATTTAACACTCAATTTGATCAAGGAAACATCAATCAACAAAAAATCAAGCATTTACTCAAAGACTTTGATGAAAAATGGGGTTCCAAGTGGTTTCCTTCAATTTTCAAGCCAATACATGGAATTGGTGCAAGATTAGGACCAAGTAACAATCAAATTGAGTAAAGAATCATGTATGAACCAAGGGATAGCACATAGTAGCTCAATTTGGGAAAGAAACAAGAATTTCCCCATGAAATACACAAGACACAAGTTCTTGGATCAATCAAGAGTCTATATACACACACACACACAACATTTGCACTTAAAATAGTTGGATATTTCCCTACCTCAAGTGAAGACTTGCTATAGATCAAGTGGGCTTCAAAACCCTAGCTTTCCAACTCTAGAAATCACCAATTTGAGCCTTTCCAAAGACAATGCTAGAAGATACCAAGCTCCAAAGGTGTGTAGATCAAGGATTTATGCAAGAGATGGGTGAATTTTGTGAGATTTTGGGAGAATTTGAGGGAAGAGATGAGAAGCTGTGGAGGGTTAGAGAGAGAGAGAGTGGGCCGACCTAATGGGGGGGGAGAGGATGTGTTTGCCTCTCTCCTCTCTCACACCACACAAATAGATTTTAAAAAAATACACCCTTGGTCCCTATATTAGCTTGTGTAATGCATTAAGGCCCTAACTAACTAACTACACCCAACATTCCCTCACTTAAACATTTTAATTAATTCCTCACATTTCCCCAACTTTATTTTCAGAAAAATAATTAAAAATACGGGTCCTTACAATTTGTCCATCCTTTCCATGCAACTGAACTGGGACTATGAGAATTTTAGATTCTTGACTCATTCATTAAGAAAAAAAAATTGACTTTAATAAATCTCCAAAATAATTGCTTCCACCGTAAGATTCCTAAATTAATTTGAACACCGAAATGACATTACTCCAGGTATCCAATTCCTAGGAATTCGATTTCCAATAATCATAGTATTTCTATTTCTATTCAAGATTCTGGTCCTCTAAACACAGTCTGAACTTCTTCTTTGTCTTAAGAATGTGGGCCCTACACGGTCGTAATCATAATCAGATCCAGTTTTGAGAGCCGGTTTGGCTTGAGATGGCAAGACCAACTACAAAAGTTTAACTCAAAAAAATCACCACGTGACGGAGAAAAGCATAACGCACTGCCGCGTGGCAAAATCGTAGTGAGCTGTTAGACACTCTCAATCACCGACGCTCACACTAAGAAGTCTTTTTAAATGTTGATCTGAACCGTTCATCTTATAGGGCCCGCAAAGTACTTCATCCCTATAAAAAATAAGCTTGATCGGACATTAACATGTATATCAAAATTTGAATTTTTGTTTTGTCAAATGGGCGGTCATAGATTTTAAAGTTAAGCTGTCCTTGACCGTCCATTTCGCGAAACGAAATTAAAAATCTCATATAACTTTTGATGTCCGATCAAAATGATTTTTTGCATGGATGCAATACTCTATGGGCCCCACAAGATAAACAATTCATATTAAAACAATAAACTCATGGTGGGACCAACATATGGTGGTGGTGGAAAAGAGGGGTTTTACACCGGCGGTGTAAAGAATGTTTTCTCAATTGAGAAAATGAAGGTCCAACATGAAAATTTTCCCGAAAATATAAAAGAAAGATGAAGAGTCCAAATTTACATGTAGGAAATTTTTTCTTGAAAATGTTTCGAAAAGAGAAATGGAGGTCCAATATGTAAATTTGGACGAAAAATTTTCAATGTGGTGCCCGCTTGCGCATATTTGACCGTCCCAACATGCAACGGACGGCCCGGATTAAAAGTGTCAGATGAATTTTAAAAAAAAAAAAAAGAAAAGAAAAATTATGTTTTAATCCAGGCCGTCCGTTACATTTTTAAACGGCCGAATGTTCGTGAGCGAATACCACATTAGCCATACTCACTCGACAATGAAAAATTCCTCAATTTGAACCCTTCATTTTTACATACAGGACCCTTCATTCTCCTAGACATTTTCAGAAAGAGTTTTCTAATATCCTGTTACATTTTCCTTTCCAATGAACAAAAAGCCGTCAAATGCGCCAAATACTTTTAGTACTATTACTTTGGCAAGTAAAAACGCGCCAAATACGTATATATCACTTCAGCAACAACAAAATAGCCTTATTCCTCGGCCTTCAGGCGGTGGTTTGTGGAGGTGGGAGAGCCGTCCCTCTCATTTTTCTTGCTTCAACATTCCACCTCCTCTCCCCAACCCCAATACAATCTATATTTTTATATATATACAGTTATACATTCACACATTGTTTGATTCCCAATCCCCCCATTTTGTCATTTCTCTCTCCTCACCTCAATCTTTGAACAAAACCCAGTAAATACAGGACCTGGGATTTCTCTCTTTTTGGTGGATTGATGATTAAGGTATGCTAAAATGAAAAGATTTATTCACATTTTCATTTTCGTATTTCATTATGTATGGAATTCCTTCAATATGTTATTTACCTTCATATGTCCACTCTGTTCTGCGTTTGTTTCTTTGATTTCTTGTATATGCCAATGAAAAAATTTCTGGGTAAATGGGCTCCCGCTAGCAGAAGGTGGGGTTGATCAATAGATTCAACACAGCAGAAGCACCTTGTGAACCAACCCAAAATTTTACAGAAGTTTGTTTACAAAAACCGAAATCATTCAAAAAGAAATCAA